>JAOWBU010000138.1:0-50000 GCA_026212405.1 Petrea volubilis | reverse complement strand
TCACGAGTTTCATATGAGAAAAAGGCCACCCACCGCTGCACCTCATCAAATCTCGGTTCCATTCCTTCGATATAGAATTTATTTCTCCACTACCATGTGCGCCAGCCCACAAGTAAGAGAATTAACAGATTCTCGCTCTCTTGTTTCCAAGCCAATTGTTGCAACAGGGTTTTAACAGTAGATGGTCGAGCTAGAGGAAGGAAAGGGAGGTTCTCTTTTCGAAAAACACCTCTTGTGACTGGACATACACAGAAAAGGTGATCTGCTGTTTTTTTGGAGCCGCATGACATAGTTGGCAGACATCCTCCATCATAATCCCTCTTTGAGTCAAGTTTGCGCGTGTTGGAAGTCGATCGCGGAATAGCCGCTAGCCCCAAATCTTAATTTTTACTGGCAAATTTGCTTTCCACAAAGCCTTATACACCACATTATCATCTGGTTCACCTTCTGCACATAAGTTGCTAGATCGTATTCACTTTTTATGGATCATTCGGTACGCAGACTTTACCGTGAATTAGCCTGATGGCTCCTCATGCCAAAATAGCATATCAGCTCGGTTCGTGTCCCGATTTATGTTTCGGATGATGTCCCATCCTGCCTGCCTAACTAACCTCAATATTTTATCAGCGTCCCACTCCCTCGACACTACATTAATACAATTTGCCATAGTAATTTGTCCGTCGACCTCCGCTGGCCATGGTCTCATTGGTATCAACGGGTCCGACGTCCAGTTATCTGTAAAGAAATACATGGCCAACCCCGATCCGATCCTCCACCCCATGCCCAATTTCAGCCAATCACGCCCTTTTAGTATAGTCTTCCAAACTAGCGGATCCGTATGCCGAACCCGACAATGCAAGAAGTCACTATTAGCACAAGGAAAACGGTTCAGTTAAAATTCGCCACGCCTGTTTTGCCAGCAAAACGAGATTGAAAGATGAGAGCTCTCGAAATCCAAGCCCACCCTCTGCCTTCGGTAAGCACAGACGCGCCCATGCCTGCCATGATATTCGTCTCCTTCCATCTTTCTCCCCCCACCAAAATCGGCTACACATTGCATTCACTTCCTCACAAAAACCAATGGGAAACTCCAGAATACTCATAGCATAAGACGGTATAGCTTGGGCCACCGTCTTTATAAGTACCTCTTTTCTACCCATGGAAAGGAGTTATTCCTTCCAGCCTTGCAATTTCTTCTAGATTCGGTCTCGCAAGAACTGCAGACAATGCCTCTTGGATCGCCCAAAATACATTGGGAGTCCAAGGTAAAACTCCAAGGGAGCACCAGAGCACTGGAGCCTCCTACAAACCATTTCTTGAGTTTGTGTCGTGGAGCTAAAAAAACAAAGAGGTCTTCTCGAAATTTATTCGCTGGCCCGATATTGTTCATATTGTGCTAAGATGTCTCGGAGACATTGTATCTCACTCTCTTGTGCCTGAAGGAATAGAAGAGAGTCGTCTGCAAAGAGAAGATGAGTCAATCTTGAGCCGCCCCTGCATAGGCTAATGCTTGTAAATGAGCCTGCGCTGTGCGCTTTCTGGATTAGGCCCGAGAATCCTTCGAAACATAATAAGAACAGGTACGGGGATAGGGGATCACTTTGTCTTAGGCCTCTTGTCGGCTGAAATTCACGTGATAGTGAACCATTAATCCGGACTTGGAATGAAATAGATTTCAAGCACCACGTGATCCATTTTATCCATCTCAGACTGAAGTTCATTTGTTCCATTACTGCAACTGAAAAACCCCACTCCACTCTGTCATATGCTTTTGACATATCGAGCTTTACCGCCACTTCTTCTCGCTTGCCTTTTTTCCTACGTTCGAGAGCATGGATCGCCTCATGGGCAATTATTGCGTTGTCATGAATTAGTCTCCCTGGCACAAAAGCGCTTTGATTTGCGTAACACTCCCAATGACCTTTTGCAGTCTATTTGCAAGAATTTTCGCAATCACCTTGTATGCCACATTACAAAGGCTGATTGGTCTATAGTCTGTGTTGTTTAACGCATTCGGTTTCTTTGCAATGAGAACAATGGTGGTTTTATTTATATCTTTCAAATCTTTCTCTTCAATTCCGCTCCCTTGGTCGTGGAAAAAATCTTGGCACATTGTTATCACATCGCGACCCACCACGTCCTAATATTGTTGATAGAATCCCCGATGGTAGTCCGTCTGGCCCAGGAGCTTTTGATGGATGCATCATCTTCAAAGCTGCACAAACTTCCTTTCTTGGAGCGACTCGATTAGAGAATTTCTTTCCTCATCTCCGAGCCTCTTCAGTTGAATCCCCATAAGATCTTGGGTCACACGCGAATCGACTGAGGTAAAAAGTTCCTCAAAATAGTCTGCAGGGTCCATACATACAAAAAAAGATAATCCAATATTGAAGATCAATTTTGTGAAAGACATCACAATAACCAATCAAATTCCAACCCAAAACAAAAGTGACAACGATATAGTCAAGAAAAGAAGAACCATAATTTATTAAGATTGTAATATTTTGAATATACTAAAAGATGAAATCATGCATTTATGGAGGTTCATATTTAAAAGGACAAAAATGAGCTTAATCACACAAACACACACACACACACACACATAAAATTTAAAAATTTGTACTAATTGATGAAGAGGTAATCATAAAAAACTAATCAATGGATACAATTAATTATCAAAAAAATCAATGGATATAATTATAAATTATGTTTAAAAAAATAATTAACTAATAAAGAGTAATTAAATGAGTTAAATATAAATATACTTGAAAGTAATGGAATTATATAATTTTAATTATAGAAATATTTTAATTTGAATTAAAGATTAAAAATGTAATATGAAAAACATATTACATGGTGAAATAATGAAAGGACAATTTCTCCACTTCATTGTCCATATAAGTAAGAAAATGAAAGGACAATTTGTCCACTTTATTGTTCCAATAAGTAAGGGATGGACACATAAGGCAATTTGAATATTCTGTTACATAATCATGTTATATCTTATGTTACACTTATCAATACACGTTGCGTGTATTTGTGAGCGGTTGAGATAAATAAAAAGAAAAACTGATGATATAAAAAAAAAATCTCTTTCCTTATCTCGCTCACGAATACACGTAGCATGTATTGATAAATATAATAAAAAATATAACATAATTATATAATAAAAGATCTGAACTGCACCTAAGATGGACTTTATTTAGTTGGTATTTACTATTTTTTTTGCTTTTTCCTTTTTGAATGCTATGTGATATTTCTTCCCATCCCTATATTTTCAACGGCCGGCTCATATTTCTGTCAAATTTATTAACCGTAAACTGTAATTGGATGCAATTGATGAAATTCTCAAATTTGTAGGATGTAATTGGTAAATTTTACAGTACGGGCCGAAATTAAAAAACTTTATATTCTGTGAGAGGAAATTGGTCTTCAAGCCAAAGAAAAATGGAGGAAAAAGACACAAACCTGGACCGCTTCCTCCAATGGGCCGCCGCGCTCGGAATCTCAGACTCCCCCTTCTCCCATGGCCCATCTTCCTCTTGTTTCGGCCATTCTTTGTCCGTCTCCCATTTCCCCGGAGCCGGCGGGTACAGTTCACCCACAAATCTAGACATGCTTTTTGTATGTAATATTTCTACAGTGATTGTAAATTACTTGTCACGGTTGATGCAGGAGAGGTTTAGCTGCTGTGCGTGCTATAAGGAAAGGGGAGTTGATTCTGAGGGTTCCACAGGCGGCTTTGATGACAAGCGATTGTCTAATTGGCAAAGATCAGAATTTGTCTGCATATTTGGGGAAATACCCTTTACTCTCTTCTACTCAGGTGGGCTTTTTTTTTTGTGGGGGGCGGGGGAGGGAATATGTTGGTTGAGTTAAAAATTGAAGAGGTTCACGAGTGTACTAGTCTTGGTTGCTTGAAAAGAAAAGGAATTTTTTTGTTTATTAAGAATTTATCTTTTATTTAAAGTTGGATAGGGAAGGGAAACTGTGTCTTCAAATAATACAATTGGAGGGACATTGATTCTATTCCTGTTTCATAAAATGAAATCATAGAAGAGATGCTTATTAATCAGAAGGAAAAGGGGGAGAAATTTGATAAGCACAATGCTTTTAATTCTTCTATTATCATTTGTCTATTTATTCTTCATATGCTAGTCGCCTTGCTCTTGCGATGAGATATACTTTGAACTTTAATATCAAACAAAGAAGATGTAGGACTGTGTTGAAAATATGTCAAGTCGATAAATTCAGCTAAAGATTCGCAACTAAGTTAGTAAATTCTAGCCCTTATCAAGACCGTATATGTGATAGTTGGCTTGTTTTAACTGGCTTCAGATATTGTCCCTCGCTTTACTAAATGAAGTTAACAAGGGCAGGAGTTCTTGGTGGTGCCCTTATCTAAAACAGATGCCCAAAAGCTATGATTTACTTGAGAGTTTTGGTCAGTTTGAGATAGAAGCTTTGCAGGTTAGCTTCTTTTAATTTATTAAGTTGTTGGCAGATACTGGATTTATTTTACACAAAAATGGACATAGGAATGGTTCTGCAATGGAAGAGATGGTTTTGATGCGAAGCATATCAAAAACCTCTTGTAGATTGATGATGCCATTTGGACTGCAGAAAAGGCTGTTCATAAAGCTAAAATGGAGTGGGAAGAAGCTAGTCCCGTTATGTGTGAGCTCAATCTTAAGCCTCAGCTTCTAACCTTCAAGGCATGGCTCTGGGCGTCTTCAACTGTACGTGCACCTGTCATTTGGTTCATCATCAATTTTTCTGCATCCTACTCAACCCTCCCACTGCCCTCACCACACCACAAAAAGAAAAGGAAAAATAAATGGATAAATAAAATAAAAGATAACAATTCCTTATTTTTCCTTCACTCCCATCCACTTTGTTATTCTTAATTATTTGACAGAAATCTAAATTGGAAATTTTATGGTGCATTGTTGTTTTTAAGATTTCTTCACGCACTATGCATATACCATGGGATACCGCGGGTTGTTTGTGTCCGGTGGGAGATTTCTTTAATTACATGCCTCCTGAAGAAGATCATTATCATTCCAATTCAGAGGCTTATCTGACTGGCTCTTTCTCCTGCACAAGAGAAATGGCTGAAAATTCTACACAATTAGATATAGACACAGATAGGCTAACAGATGCTGGTTACGATGAAACAGCTGGCCATTATTTCTTCTATGCTAAGAGAAACTATGCAAAAGGAGATCAGGTATTTCTCACATTTCCCTACTTTTAACTCATCTAAATCACAGTTGCTAGTAATATCATATGGTGTTGTCCTATGAACATAAAAATGTTCGTTTGTTCTATTTTCGAAAAGCTTCAAGTTCAAACTATATGGTGGAGCACTTATTTAAGTAATGGATATTTTACTGCATTTTAACATGCTTAGCACTCACGCTTTGCCATTTCTTTGTTACTGTGTCATTTAAGATTATTTCTTTAGTTGTCTAAGGTGCTATAACTAAATATATTTCTTTCCTATATTAGCTTGGATTCGGCTTGAAGTGTTGATCTGTGGATTTACTAAATTTAATTTCACACTGAAGTAGTGAAGTTGATAAATTTACATTCTCTTATGTTTATGGTTTATGCACACTAAAGAGCTGTGCACTTTGATTTCATACTGTTTAATTGTCTAATGTATGCATCTTCTTTTACATTATCTTGAGCTTTTGGAGTCCAGCCAATCTCGAAAGCCACTTTGTTGACATCCATAGTTAAATCCCTGAAAGAGCTAAAATATATTTATTCTCTCTTAATTTGAGATTATAATGACTGCCTGTTTATATGGCTGAATTTCACATGTTAATAAGTAGCAAATTGAGGGAAGTCACCATAAAATCAAATAGAGAATATGATGAAAATCAATTAGATTTATATTGTTGTGATCTACAGTTATATCGAAGAATCTACTTTTGAGTTTTATGTTTTGAGACTTCCTTCAAATTGAGCATGGATAATTTGATTGGAGTGTTCAACTTGAATAATAGAAGTCAACTTGTGTACACATCTTTGATCAATAACATGACTTTAGATTGTGGTTTGGATAGGATGAATGTATTTAGATAGCAATGAAAGGATGCATGGAATCAATAGATGCTATTGTTGTGATCTTGCAATGTATTTGAAAAAAAAAAAATTCAATTCTTAGTAAGGTAAATCAGTTGTGCATTTGGTTTTTGATAAATTGGTGGTCTAAATGTGCAAAGTCATACATGCTTGAGGTTTTGACACATTTCTTGTAGACTCTATATGCGCCTATTGGTTAAATTCCCAAATACCTTATGGTTTTTGATTGATTCCGGCTCTGATCTTAACTTATGTGGTTTCGTGTTGCTTATATGTTAACAAGTTATAATTTAAATTATATTCAAGTAGAGAACAGCAAAGTTGACTAGAGGAACAACAGAAGTTGTTTAAGTGGATGCTCTTTTATGTATCGAGTAAGTAAGTAGCTATTAGGATGTTGAAGGCAAACATAACTATCAGGGTTTAGTTGTCTGCTAACCGAATGATGGGCATCTACGATGCAAATAAGTAAATCTATCTTTGATACATAGTTATTAAAAGCGCACATAGCGCGCTAAAGCGCGCCTTGAAGCGAAGCGGGGGCCCTTGCGCTTCGCAGCTCCCTGCACCTAGGGTTTTTTAAAAGCGCGCGCTTCCAGAGCTTTTCGCACTTTAGCGCAGAGCGCAAAGCCCTCCAAAAAGCGCGCTTTGACTTTTTAAGGCGCGTTGACCATTTTGTTTTAGGGTTTTGACTTTGACTTTTTACTAAAATAGAATTGAAACCCTAAAATCAAACCAGAAACGTTTCTGGTCTTTACGCTGTGCTGCTCTATTCCTCCTCTCTTCCTCCATCAGTCCTTGGTAATCGCCGTTGCCGGACAGAGCCGCTGCACACGAGAAGGACAGGTAATCTTCTCTCTCCCTCTTTTTTCCCCCTTCTTTTTCCCTCTGTTTTCGGTCACTGCAGCTGGGTTTTGAAAAGGAAAAGGCTTCAACCAACAAAAGGAAAAGGAAAGGCTTCAACCACCTCTACGTTGCATGTTATTGACGAAGATGAAGGGGACTTTAATTTGGAAGAGGAGGAAGAGAGAGATAATGATTGTTATAAATCTTGTTCTAGTGAGGGTGGGGAAGAGTCAAATGGGGATGAGGATTTAGATGATATGTAGTATGTGTCTAGGTGAAGCACTTAATTTTAGACATTAGGTTGTTTCTTATGATCTTATATTTATATTTACAGGCTTGTGTTGAACGAATTAAGTAACATTTCGTGTTATGTTTTTAGGTCTTATTGTGCATGTGCTTTATTGTTGCAATCTATTAGTATTTTTGAATTAATTTGATATATATATATATATAAATATATATAATTTTTACAATGTGCGCTTTTTTTAAAAAAGCGCGCGCTTCGCACTGCGCTTTGCGCTATAGCCCTAGGGACCCTTTGCGCTATTTTGCGCTTTGCGCTCTAAATAACTATGCTTTGATATTATAATGAAATTACCATGAAGATCAGTAACTCAAGTTATATAAATATTTACTACTAGTTACGGGTAAGGTGTTTGATGTATGGCTGAAGTGCATGTTTTGTTTTCGAATCAGATAGGATGAGTTTGTGTCCTGCGTGGAAAGCTCAAGTAAGGTGAGAAGACTCAATATATTTGTCTAGGTTAATGCTCCATAGCTTAAGCTTTTGAGTAGTTCTACATAGGCATGTTAGGCGTAAATTGCATCTGATAAGCTCCCTTGTTTCTTACGCTTGCACTCTGGGATTGAATGGAATGGGCCCACCACAGCAAGTGATGTTAGAGCTGATAGCGTAGAAATTTGGATTGCCTCATAGACCTTAGAAAGAATAGTCATGTAGTTGTATGTTCTAATAAAATGAAAATCAAACCCTGGTGTTCGATTTGGAAGTTCCATGTGTGAGGGGGTGATTCTTGTAGGGATGACTTTATGTTCACACGAGAAGAAATAAATCAAGTACGACATCTTGACATACCTTTTCAAGTTCAAGACTCAATTGTTAAAGCTTTTGCCAAGTTGAGTTCTGCACAAATATCTCAGGCCCAAGGACAATGGCTTGACTCCTCACATCTTTCAGATTAACTGCTTGCAAGTGAAGGAATCAGCTCACCTCGAGTTACAGCGAACTATGTACATGTGCTGAAATCACATAATCCTTTCTTTTGGAGCCACATTATATTGCTAAATTTAATAATGTACTGAATTTTATCAAATTTATACTCTTCACTAAATTTGTGAAGAAACGGAAGTTGTATCAACATGACTTTGGGATTTCTAACTTCCCTTTATTTATTTTTTTTACTTTTTTGTTTTGTTTTGTAATTTCTTTTTTTTTTTACTCGTGATTAATATTAGTGCTAAAACTGGAAATCATGTAATGTAGAGAAGACATTTGATTATAATATCTAACATAGATTTTCCAAAATCTGGTGCTGCTCGAACACTATGGTTATTTAGCAGTTTTACAGAATTAAATTATATAGTTTCTTTCTCTGCAGGTTCTTCTAAGTTATGGTACATACACAAATCTGGAGCTACTCGAACACTATGGTTTTCTCCTAGAGGAAAACCCGAATGACAAGGCTTTTATTTCGTTAGAACCCGAAATGTATTCCCTCTGTTCGTGGCCCAAGGAATCAATATACATTTATCAAGATGGGAGGCCGTCCTTTGCCCTTCTCTCAACAGTCCGCTTGTGGGCAACCCCTGTGAGCAAGCGAAAATCAGTCAAGCACGTTGCACTTTCGGGCCATTGTATTTCAGATGAGAACGAGTTTGTGGTAATGGAATGGATAGCCGAGAAATGTCGGCTACTGTTGAGCAGTTGTCCGACCTCTATTGATGAAGACACATTGATGCTCCGTATCATGGACGAAATTCATGATTATAACGGGGAGAGAGTGCCAGACGTGGAGGCATCACGTGCATTATGTGATGAGATTCGTACTTTCTTTTGTCTTTCTTCGAAGACGACGAGGTCTCTTGTCAGGTGGAGATTGGCAGTTCAGTGGAGACACAGGTACAAGAGAATTTTATCTGATTGCATCTCCCATTGTACTAGGATTATGGAAAATCATTCTTGTTCTTGATATATTAAAAAAAAAAAACAAAAAACAAAAAACAAAAGGTCGTCGTAATTGATGTATCTTGAAGCAAAGCTTCTCTTTGTTGGGTCTTGATTCTAGGGAAAATCTTCTCATAAAATCCCTACAGTTCGTATTTTTACATCAGGCGTTTATCAAAGTATATTAAAAAAACGTTTATTCATAAAATTTTCAGGAGGTGCCCATTTAATTATTAAGATCCAATCAAAACCATTGTTTGAAATTAAGTTAATTACAATACTATTTATAACTCCCGTGCCAAGGCACCGGTAAACTTATAATATAAAAAATGATAGGTAACATGTATTTTTATATTTCATAATATTTTTTATTTATTATTTTTCATTATTTAAAATAATTATGATTTAAATCATTTGAACCATTAGAAGCATATGTAAAAATTTAACTTAAGAGAAAAGTGGATAATAGAAATATAGAATATATAATATGAAATAAGATAATGAAATACATCTAAATTAATAAATGCATATAAAACATAAAGAATAGGATAAAGACAGTTAATACATATAAAACATAAAGAATAGGATGAAGAAAGGTAATATAGAAATTATATTCCTTATGAATAAATTAAAGAGTCAAAATCAAGAGAGAGAATTTGTGTTTATGAAGTATGAACTGTGGAATTAGTTGGGAGATTCATATTGTGCAATTTTTATATTTGAGATTAGTTAATTTTTTAAAGGAATAATGTAGCTAAATTATATTTATCAAAAAATCTCGTTTAAAGAAATGAATTTAGCTAAGTATTCTGAATAAATTTCGGACACTTGCGGATAAAGATGAATACCATTATCTTGATGAATTCATTTTTTGAAATAAAGATATTAATTTGCTTATGTGGTAAAATAAAACATTATGAGACTATCCAACGAGATACTAATTTTCATGAAGAAAACGATGTAAAAAATGTATTATTATGTATATTTATTTATTAGTTGTATAGTTAAAAATAATAAAAATTAGATCGTTTTGTAAGATGAAAATATTGATGACGAATATTTTAATTTTTTTTTAAACAAAGCTGTACTGTAATTTAAACCCTTCATTTAGTATTTCTTGAGATGAAAAATCAATGAATAATTTATATTTTTACAGAATCATTTATTCCAAATAAATATCTTTATTTGAAAAGAAAGCCAGATGGCAAATTATATATAGAAAGCGCAAATTATTCAAAACAAAGTATGAAAATAAAACCGCAAAATGAACAAAAACATGTAAATGTATTGAAGAAATGAATGAATAAAAGCAATTTAAATTATTAAAAATAAATTATAAAACTAAAATGATAAATTTAATAAAACATACAAAAATATCAAAAAAGTGACGATTGATAGAAAAGAAAAGGAAAGGAAAAACTCAAAAGGAGAGTAATCCTAATAAATCACTTCGATGAAATAGAGACGAAATCGAATCCGTTAACAAAATTAATCGAACATATAGAAATCATAGAGTATGACTGCATGGAACAATACAAACTAAGATAAATAAGTTGCAAATAATTCACAAATTAAGCCAAACTAACTTTCAAAAATAAATAAATAAATAAAAACATGACTATTGATTACAGATAAGAGGAAGGTACCTTTCCAACAATAAATAAGATTGCAGAAAAATTCCAAATGGCATGTGGAAGAAACCATAAAATCAAGAAATAAGAAATTGGATGCTTGAAAAAAATGAGGCTGGAGGAATAGTAGATATTTTGAAAATAAATTAGATAAGGTATATGACCAATAAATGATTTTTTTTTTGGATAAGGATAAATCGATATCAAAGACTCTATGAGATACATATGAATATGAATATTTATTTAAATTTTAATATATATATATATACACACACACACACACACATAGAAAATTTGTTTATGTGGCAAACTAGAGTACAATGAGGCTAACTACTTATGACACGTGCCACGGGATTAATATTTTTATTTATATGTTGTAATGATTTTTATCAGACAAAAAACAAACTGATGAAAATAAATTATTTTTTTCTTTGGAACATAAATTTTTTGTATTACATTATAGAAAAGTAATTGACAAATTAGCATATTCAATAATTCAATTGATAATATTTTTAATTTTAATATTAGATTTCGGTATATATAATATATGTCATGGGATTTGTTTTCTCTATCTCTCTCTCTCTCTCTCTCTCTTTTATATTTATGCAGAAGCAAGTGATAGATGATTCTAATACTTTAAAATAAAATAAAAATAAATTTATAAATAGAACACTATAAATAATAAATAATAATTTTATCGTTGATTTTAATTAAATTTTACGTATCTAATTTTGGATTCTAGAGAGGTTTTGGACTCTTTTGGATAATTATAATTGAATACATATTTATATATAAATTAAAATTTTAAACTATTACAATTTCATATACGTCACAATAAAATATAATGAAATTATCCAAGTGTGGATATAAGTTGCGCTTACTTCGAGGCCATGGGATATATATATATATATATATATGGGAAAGTAATTTGATAAAAATAAATTAACTTTCGCTATAACATACATAAATCAATAAATAATTATATTAAAAACTTTGCTTAATAATAGAATATATGTTCAATTTAAATAATAATTTTGGTAAAATCAATGTATGTCACCTTTTAAACCTTTATTTAGTATTAAGTGTCACATAGTTTTCATTATTTAAAATTAAACTAATAAAAAAAATGTAAATTAAAAATTAGTTTTGTTATTTTATTTTGAATTGAAATTGAATTCGTTTTTTTTTTTTGAAGGAAAGCCAAAGCAAATTAAACTGAAGCAAGAGAATCAGTCATAACAATATTGGAAAGAAAATTAGGAGGATCAAAGCTCCCTTCAGTGAAAGAGACAGCGCGCCTAGCCAAGGTGTGAGTAGCCACATTTCCCGTTCGATGTACAAAGCTGATGGAGGTCACCGGGATTCTTGATAGGATCTCACGAATATCAAGTAGCAAGTTCCCCAGGTCCAATAAGCTGAGATGACGGTCCTTAAGATTATGAACCACAGCTTGACAATCCCCTTCAAAGATTATTCGGTCCCATCCTTTCCGCAATGCCCAAGCAGCAGCCTCATGTGCTGCTATGGTTTCAATATGCTCTGGTAAAAAACAACCATTCTCCCGTGTTGAGAACCAGCCAAGACAATTACCGTTGGAATCGCGAGCTATGGCACCGATACCATAAGCTCGATCTGCCGAGAAGAGTGTTCCATCAAAATTAATTTTCACAAAACTAGCTGGCGGCAGGATCCAACGATCTGAGAGTTGCCCCTGGAGGTTATCTGGGGGTGCCGAAACAACAGTTGAAAAGGCCATTAAGTAGTTCCGGGCAAATAAGGCCATGTCCATGGGAGAATGTGACTGATCCTCAGCCCATTTTCGATTCCTGTTAGTCCATATCGCCCAACAAATCATAAGAAAACACGCGAACATCTCCCCGCCTAGCTTTTTCCTCACATTCCGAATCCAGATGTCAGCAGTATCATGCCACTGTGAGACTACTGTCCAAGGGAGATGGCTCAGTCCCCAAACTTGCCGAGCAAAGGTGCACTCAAGGATAGCATGCCGATCATCTTCACTATCCGCACCACACATCGGGCAGGAAAATTGATCCGAACCGCGACGACGTACCAAGTTATGCGATGTCGGAAGAATTCCCTTACAAAGTCGCCAAGTGAACATCTTAACTTTCGGAGGAATAACAGCCGACCAAATGAAATTCCATGGTAGCAATTGATCTAGAACTGGTCAGCAGCCTATAAGCGCTACGGACCGAGTAGCGGCCATTTCGCTCATAATGCCATATCCGAAAGTCACGCCTGGGAGTTTGCCCCAGCGGAATCGAGCAGATTACATCAGCATCCTAGGCCATAAAAACGGCACGAACAAGAGGTTCATTCCAACGCATAAAACCCAGGAGCAACAAATCACGGACCAGATCTATATGAGTCCTCAAAGGCCTAGGAGTTATAGGAGCAAAAGTGTGAGGCCGTGGAATCCAGCGATGGCCCCACACTTTCACGAGCGACCCGCTGCCAATCCTCCATCGCAACCTAGCCTTTACCACCTCTTGCGCTGAGAGAATGCTTCGCCACGTGAGAGACGGTCTATAACCGATCGAAGCGTCCAAGAAGCTTGATCGGGGAAAGTACAGTGCCTTAAGGAGTCGGCTTAGAAAGGTCTCCGGACGGGTGATAAGACGCCACGCCTGTTTCCCTAACATGGCTAAGTTAAACGCATGGAGCCGACGAAATCCCAGCCCTCCTTCAGCCTTCCGTTGACACAACAACGACCAACAAAGCCAATGAATCTTCTTAGTACCCCTATGATGCCACCAAAAGTTCGCCATTAGGCTTTCAAGCTCATGTAGTAAGGAATCCGGAAGCTTGAAACAACCCATGACATATGAGGGGATGGCCTGCAACACAGTCTTAATAAGTATCTCCTTCCCCGCAGCTGATAAGAACTTCTCGTGCCATCCCTGGATGCGAGCCCAAATCCGATCCCGAAGAGAAGCAAACACGGCTTTCTTAGACTTGCCTACAATCCCCGGAAGTCCCAAATATTTTTCATACTTAGTATCCAGGTGCACACCCAGGCGATGTGCGAGTTCAGTCTGCACCTCCATAGATAAGTTCCTGCTAAAAACCACCGTGGACTTCCCCAAATTAATTTCCAGTCCCGAGATGTGACTGTAAAGCTCGAGGAGGCTCTTAATCCCATCTATTACATCCTTTGTTGCTCGGCTGAAGACCAAAGTATCATCCGCGAATAAGAGATGGGAGACACGAGGGGCGCCATGACAAATGGACACCCCTTGGATAATGCGTCGACGCTCCCCTTTCTGCAAAAGAGCACTCAAAACCTCTGCACGAAACAAAAACAGATAAGGGGATAACGGGTCCCCCTGGCGGAGACCACGCTGAGGAAAAAGATTGCCAAAACACGATCCACTAAGCACAAAAGAGAACGACACAGATTTCACACAAAGTAAAATCAAATCAACGAAGCGCATATCGAAACCTAACCTCAAGAGTAACCTTTCTAGAAACAGCCATTCCACCCTGTCATATGCCTTACTCATGTCCAACTTGAGGGCCATTACGCCCTCTCGACCTGTTGTCTTGTTTTTTAGATAATGATTTAACTCAAAAGCCACAAGAATATTATCCGTAATTAGACGACCAGGGACAAAAGCACTTTGAAAAGGTGAAATAATCGAATCAAGAAAAGGCTTAAGCCGATTAGCAATCGTTTTGGAGGCAATTCGATAAACAACATTACAGAGACTAATTGGGCCAAATTGTGTCATATTCTCGGTTTTTTTACACTTTGGAATAAGCACAACATGAGTATGATGCAAGCAAGAATTTGATTGACCATCATTCAAGAAAGATTTAACACAGAAAAACACATCAGATTGAACCACATGCCAGAACTTTTGGAAAAAAAAAGGGGGCATACCATCGGGTCCCGGAGATTTCAGAGGATACATTTGAGAGATGGATTTAGTTATCTCCTCATTTCGATAAGGCTCCAAAAGTCTAGAGTTCATCTCTGCGGTGATTTTTGGGGTTAAGCACTCAAGAGTCAAGTCGATCTCGAAGAGCGATGGTTGTCGAGATGTGAATAGACCTACAAAATATTCTACAATCACATCTTGCACTTGCCCTTCCGTTTCACACCATTGCCCATGACTATCTTGGATACGCTCAATTGAATTATTTTTAAACCGCTCAGAAGCGATCGAGTGAAAGTAGGGCGTATCCGAAATCCGTTTTATTTTATATATTGCATAAGTGGTGGATTCAATTTGATAAACACGAATAACAAAGTGCTTATTTAACCTTTTAAAAAAAAGTGCTTGTTTAAATTCATATAAATAATATTTTATTTTCAGACATAGCAAAATAGAGTTAAATGTGACTATTCACATATGCGTTTACTTGAATAGTCTTAAGGTTTTTAAATTATATATATATATATATATATATATATATATATAGATTACCATTATTAACATCTTATAAACTAAAATCATCTTATTTATCCAAACGATTTAAAAAATTACTTTCAAAATAAAATCCTACGTTTTATATAGCATCAACATCTTAAGTTTGAATAGCATCAGAACCCTCAACCCTGTAGTACTAATTACAAAATTTCCCAAAAACATTAATATTTCCATACATTTCGATAACAACCCCACATTAATACATCAAGAAGAATTAGATAACATTGTTGAATTTTTATTTTTACTTTGGCTGCAAACAGTACATTTCTGTTGAATGGAATGTGCCTAAGAAAGGGGGATTAAATTAGGCTTCTTATAAAAATCAAAGGATATTAGAAAGAACATTTATTGCGTGGCAGAAATAGTGTGCTATCCAAAATATGTTTTTAAGTACAGTGCTCTGCATTTAGAAAATTAATTAGAATTTGAAGTGCCAGATAAAGTACAGATAAGAATAGTAGATAAAAACTGTTCAAAATTCGATATAGATGAAAGAATTTGTTGATATTTTCAATTCATTTCCATTATCTTTCCTTGATTTGAGATCAAGATGAATTTCTATCTATCTCCTATTTAGATGTATGGCTATCAGATCACAATTTCATGTACCAAAAATTTCTATTTCGCCCCATTTGGGAATTTTTTAATGAAAGTGTAATGGAGAATAGATGCGATAAAAAGACTTTCATCTACAATCTTCTACTTTTTATGAATTTAATGAAAAACTAGGAAATTTTATCACTTTCCAAGAGATAATACTCAATAGAAAAATAGTCAAAATGTTTTTTTTTGCTTTGACTCATGGGAATATATACTTTGGAGTTCTTGATTTATCTGAACAAAAAAAAAAAAAAAAAGAGATATAACAAAGAATGTAAAGCAATAAAAAAACTCATTTATTTATCATGATTCACCCAAATAGGCCACATCCATTTCATAAGTTCACTTAGAATTACACTCTTAAAAAGAAACGGAATTATTGTAGTACACAATAAAATAAAATAGAGAAAATTGGAATGCTCTAAATTCCAAGAGCCACAGGTGAGCAACAAAAGGCCTTCAAAGCAAGTTGCTCCACAGCACAACCCTTCAACAACTCAACTTGCTCTAAAGAAAAAGATCCCTCAAAGTGATACAATATGCAAACACGAATCAACAAAAAAGACCAATTTATATAACTTTGTAGAAGATTTGCACTAAAAAATTTAACTTGAAATATCTATTTTAAGCATTATGTTATGAAAGAACCATGTTTTCTTTCATAAATGGCACTTATACAATGGCTAGAATGTTTACAAATAAAGAAGAAGCCACTGGTGATTTATTCTTTGTAGAATTAGTACTTGCATGTCAGACACCAGATCAAACCTCCCTGAAATATGATATGATAAAATAAAAATGTGATATCGTCAAATCTATAGATACACAATGAAACACAAAAAGTATACATAGTTTAATGTCCAAAATTTATGCAAACATTGTGTTATTCTATTGAGGTTTTAGGGTATTGTAAGAAGAAAACGAAACCTTAATTCAGACATTAACTTGCATATTTTAGCCCCCAAAACACAATTTCTCTTAGGTCATATATCCCTTCACGAGTATTTCATGTTTATCACAAAATCTGAACCGAAAGAAGGCTGGATTACAACAAAGAGCAAGAGAAAAAGGCCAAAACTATTTTTATTTGTCAAGCCGTGTTGGTCGTACAGTGGAGGCCAAAAACATGCAACACAAAATGGCAAGCCGTGTTGATTCGACAAAGCATTTGGTTGGTACAAAAGGTGAAAATTATGCAAAACAACACGGCTAAAGCTGTGTGGTCTTGCAAAAGCCACTTGGATTTGGAAGGCCGGGTTTATCTTATAGAAGATGTCAAAATTTTGCAGAACAAAACGGCTTAGGCCATGTGGAATTGCTAGTGGCCGTTTGGATTGACCAAGTCGTTTTCGGTTGCGCCTTGTGCAAGGAAACTCATTTCCTATTAGGATTCTAACAATATTCGCCCCTAAAACTATTTAAGGACATTTTGTGCATGGTTTGAGGGGACTTTGGCTGATTTTTGGAAAGGAATACAAGGACGGGAGCTCAAGAAGGATGACAATTCAGGGGCCAACTTCTTCCATCCCTCGACATTATCGCTGCAAGGCTAGTTTGCTTTTATGTTTTGTTTTAGTTTTAATATATTTTTCTGTTGTTTTACTTTTATTATATCTAGCTAAATAAATTATAGGGTTCTAGGCTAGCCATCGATGAAACCCTTGTAGTCTTTGTTGTATCCCTTTTGATTTTAATTTACATACTTCCTATCTATAATTCAAGCTTTCATTAATTGTGAATTTCTGGCCAATCTTTACAAGCTTTGAGATTTTATATTCGACTATGAAAAGGTGTGTATAAAATCTGACTATTTATTTTATAGACATAAAAAATGCGTAGGGTAGAAATAATGATGCTCTTATGTGATCGGTTATGTTAATTAGCGAGAACTTTTTAACTAACACAACTCTTGCACGCAATGGGTCAAGGGATTCGTATGTGATCACGAGAGTAGACACATAGTGTTCCTTGGCATGTTTGTTTTACTTTCAAAAGGAGATTACAAATATTTTCGTGAGGTGGATCATGGGAAGGAGTATTGTTAATATGAAAAGGGGGAATCAAATAACTACAAGGGGGGATTTGATAGGCGATGTCTGGGCCCTAGTTTGTTCTTATTGATTTTTCCAGTTATACTTTAATTGCTTTCTTTTATTTTATAAATTTTCTATCCAAATTTCGAAGCTTAAACAATAGAGAACTTATAAGTTTTGTACTGGGTAACTCGTTCCTAGTGGGAACAATACTTAATTTTTCACTTTATTACTTGAGCGACCCGTGCCCTTGCGAAAAATTAGCAACAAGCTTTTGACGCCGCTGCTGGCGGATCGGTGATTACCAATACCAAACAAGTTTTAGTAACTATAGATTTAAGCACTTTTCTTTTTATTTTCCTTTTAGTTCATAAAATTTTATCTTCTTTCGTGCAAGCGTATGCCAAGATCTCGAAGGTCTCGAAGCGTTGATTTGGTGCCATTTGATCCCGAGATAGAAAGAACTTTCCAACAACTTTATCATAAGCATAAATGACGAGAGCTAGAACAAGCACTAACTTTACCAGTGGCAGATATGGCTCAACAAATTAATCGGACCTTGTGGGACTATGCGTTACTTGATGCTACAGGAATTCAATGGAGCATTGCCAGCAATCATCAACACTGCGCGGCAACACCAATTTGCAGGAGGAGTGACGGAGGATCCTAACTCGCACCTATCCCACTTTCTAGCAATCTGCACAACTTTTAAGATTAATGGGCCTTCTTCTCGTTCCTTTTTCATTGAGAGATCGGGCCAAGCATTGGTTAGGGTCTTTACCGCCAAATTCTATCTCCATATGGTATGAACTTTCCAAAGTCTTTTTGGCAAAGTATTTCCTACCTTGGAAAGTTTCTGCAATCCGTGAGCAATTGATGGCCTTCCGACAACAGGAAAAAGAGTCCCTAAGTGAGGCTTAGGAATGCTTTAAGGAGTTGCAGAGGAAGTGCCCTAATCATGGTTTGCTAGATTGGTTGCTCGTGCAAAGATTTTACAATGGTTTGGCAGAATCCCTTTAAATCATGATCGATGCATCCACGGGAGACACGTTGATGTTCAAATTCACTGAGGTTGCATGTCAATTGATTGAGGTGATAACGATTAATGATTACCAATGGGGAACAAGTAGGGCAACCTCTTTTTTCGTACAAATTCCACAGGTTGCAGGTATGCTTGAGTTAGATACCATTTCCTTTATTAATTCTAAATTTGATGCGTTGTTTCAAAGATTTGATCAACTCTTTCTTAATGCGGTGTCTAATACTCCTTTCAGTTGTGGTGTTTGTGGTGGTCCTCACAACATGAATGACTGTCCTGGCCATATAGAGCAATTTCCCCCAGATCAAGTTCAATAAGTCAATAATAGAAACCAAAACAACCCCTATGCACCCACATATAATCCAGGATGGAGAAATCATCCCAACTTTTCTTGGGTAGGTAATCAAAGCGGTCAAAACCAGCAATCAAGACAACCTAAACAAAACTTCCAGTCCAAACCTCTAAGGTTTTATTCACAGCTACCCCAACCGTTACCACCTGAACCCAAGTCTTCTTGGAAGCCACTCTTGAAAAATTCATGCAATCTTCCATGGACCAATCTAAGCATATTGCGCATCAATTGGAGAAATTTGACTCTCGCCTCAATAGGATGGAATCTCAGGGTAGTACGTCCACTTTCAGGCAGCAAGGACAATTACCTAGTCAAACTGAGATTAACCCTGAAGAGCAGTGTAAGGCAATTACCCTAAGGAATGGGAGAGAGTTAATGGAGTTACCAAAGAAAAGACAAAAGGTGAAAGAAGAAAAGGATGAGCCAAAGGAATTAGACGACAACGGTGAAGGTAAGATGAAGAAGATTGAATTATCACCACCAAAGCCGTATGTTCCACCCATCCGTTTTTCCTCAAAGGCTTCAAAAACAAAAGTTGGACAAACCGTTCAAAAAGTTTCTAGGCATTTTTAAACAATTGCACATGAATATCCCTATTGCTGATGCTTTTGTACAAATGCCTATTTATACGAAATTTCTCAAGGAGATCTTATCCAATACAAGAAAGATTAAGGAGCATGCCACCCTTACATTGATTGAGAAGTACAACGCCATTATCCAAAGGAAGCTTCCGCCAAAGCTTAAAGATCCAGGGAGTTTTTCTATCCCTTGTACTATTGGTAGTGTTGAGTTTGATAAAGCTTTGTGCGATTTGGGCGCAAGTGTGAGTTTAATGCCTCTCTCTATATGTTGGAGACTGGAGAGCTCAAATCCGCCACTATGACATTGCAATTAGCATATAGATCCGTGAAATATCCAACGGGGGTATTAGAGAATGCCCTTATTAAAGCAGGAAATTTCTATCTTCCCATAGATTTTGTAGCTTTGGACATGGAAGAGGATGAGAATATGCCATTAATTTTGGGAAGACCTTTTTTGGCCACTGTGGGGTCTCTCATTGATGCCAAGAATGGACGTTTAACACTTTGAGTTAGGGAAGACACTATTGAGTTCAATTTGTTTCAAACTATAAAGAACCCCAACATTCGAGAATAATGTTTGAGAGTGGACATTTTCAAAGAAATCTCAAGGTCTGCCACCCAAAAAGTAGCCGGCTAAAGATCCACTTGAATTATGCATAAGGAATTCAACTAGCATACATGACACATGACACAGATGATGAGATTGCTGAGATTGCCACACAATTGGAAGCCACTTCTCGTGTACCCTTATTCCACAAGGATAGATTTAAAGAATTGGGTGAAGGTAAACCTCGACTTCTCCCTTCTATTGAGAAAGCTCCTACTCTTGTGCTTAAACCACTTCCACCACATCTCAAGTATGCTTACTTAGGCGATAATGATACATTGCCGGTGATAATTTATGTTCACTTATTGTACGTCCAAGTTGATAAATTATTACAGGTATTGCGTGAACACAAAAGGGCAATAGGATGAACTATTTTAGGCATTAAGGGGATTAGCCCCTCTATTTGTGTGCATCTTATTTTAATGGAAGAAAATCATAAGCTGACCATAGAACATCAACGTAGGTTAAATCCTAATATGAAAGAGGTGGTTAGGGCTGAGATAATTAAATTATTAAATACAGGGATAATTATCCTATTTCTGATAGTGCTTGGGTAAGTCCAGTGTAAGTAATATCCAAAAAAGGTTGGATGAACGTAATACATAATGAAAATAATGAATTGACACCCAAAGGGACAGTTACTGAGTGGCGTGTTTGTGTTGGCTATAGGAAGCTAAATAGTGCAACTCGTAAAGATCACTTCCCCTTGCCCTTCATTGATCAAATGCTAGAGAGACTATTGGGTTATTCTTATTATTGCTTCTTGGATGGTTATTCTAGATACAATCAAATTGTAATTGCTCCCGAAGACCAAGAGAAAACAACCTTAACTTGTCCATACGGCACTTTTGCATTTAGACATATGCCCTTTGGTTTATGCAATGCTCCGACAACTTTTCAACATTGTATGATGGCCATTTTTTCTAATTTTATTGGGAAAATAATGGAAGTATTCATGGATAATTTTTCTGTGTTTGGAGATTCGTTCGATTCTTGTGTGTTTAATCTTTCTCAAGTGTTGCAGCATTGTAAGGAAACTAACCTTGTTTTGAATTGGGAAAAGTGTCACTTTATGGTACAAGAAGATATAGTCTTGGGGCACAAGATCTCAGAAAGAGTAATTGAGGTAGACCAAGTGAAGATTGAAGTTATTTCCAATTTTCCACCCCCAAATTTGGTCGAGTAAGGAGTTTTCTCGAGTTTCCTTGGTCACACAGGCTTCTATCACCACTTTATCAAAGATTTCTCCAAAATTTCTAATCTGTAATCTACTTTTGAAAGATGCTAAATTTGAATTTGATGGCGCGTGTCTAATTGCTTTAGATAGGTTAAAGGAAGCTTTGACATCCTCCCCTAACATGACGACACCAAATTGGGATCTTCCACTTGAGCCCATGTGTAATGCAAGCGATCACGCTATTTGCGTAGTCCTTGGACAAAAAAAGGAGAAACGCTTGCACATCATAGCATATCCTTGGTATGCAGACTTTGTCAATTTCTTGGTTAGTGGAATTATATCATCAGAGTTTAATTTTCAACAAAAGAAAAAATTCCTCTCAGATGTCAAACATTATTTTTGGGAGGAATCTTTGCTTTTCAAATCTTGTTTTGATGGTATAATTCGATAATGCATATCTGAGAAAGGGTTTAGAGGTGTGTAAGAACATTGCCATTCAAGTGAATATGGGGGGCATTTGGGTGCATCTAAAATAGTCGCCAAGATTTTACGGCTAGGATTCTTCTGGTCCACTATGGTCGTAGATGCTAGGGCTTTTTGTGCACGATGTGATCAATGTCAAAGGGTAGGAAATATCATTAGGAGGAACGAGATGCCATTGAGCAACATTTTAGAAGTTGAATTGTTTGATGTATGGGGAATTGATTTCACGAGACTCTTCCCATCCTCTTATAATAACCAATACATCATTGTGGCAATCGATTATGTGTCTAAATGGGTTGAAGCCATAGCTAGTCCTACAAGTGACTCCAAGGTAGTCATCAAGTTTCTCAAGAAAAACATCTTTACTAGATTTGGAGTCCCTAGAGCACTGATTAGTGATGCGGGGAGGCATTTTTGTAATAAGACATTAGAGAATTTGTTGAAAAAGTATAGAGTCTACCATAGAGTTTCTACTACTTATCATCCCCAAACTAATGGTCAAGTAGAGATTTCTAACTGTGAGATTAAGCAAATCTTATAGAAAATGGTAGGGGCATCATACAAAGATTGGGCTGTTAAGTTAGATGATGCACTTTGGGCATATAGGACTGCTTATAAAACATCTATTGGAATGTCGCCATAGATTAGTCTTTGGGAAAGCATGCCATCTACCGGTGGAATTGGAGCACAAGGCATTGGGCAATCAAGATGTTGAATTTTGACCTCAAGGACCCGAGCGAAAAAAGATTGCTTTAACTAAGTGAATTAGAAGAACTTCGGAGAGATGCCTATGAAAATGCCAAAATCTACATGGAAAAGACCAAGGCATGGCATGACAAGCATATTCAAAGGGAGGAGTTTGTTGAAGGCCAACAAGTGCTTCTTTAAAACTCCCGTCTTAGATTCTTCCCTGGTAAACTGAAATCAAGATGGACATGACCTTACACAGTTCTCAAGGTTTACCCCCATGGAGCAATTGAGATAGGTAATGAAGCATCCGGATCATTCAACGTCAATGGCCAGCGTCTGAAATCATATTACATGGGAGACCCAGTTGAGCAACATGATGCCTAGACATGCTTTCTTTCTAGCTAACACGACACTCTGAAAAAGTCAAGCTAACGACTATAACTAAGAACTACTTCTTCTACCCCTATTTTTATTTTACTTTATTTTATTTTATTTTCAAAAAAAAAAAAGAAGTAATGTTGCCTACTTATACATTGATTGAGTAACCGAGTACATGCATTACCAAAGTGTGTCTTCGCATAAAAAGATCGTGTATGAGTATGACTTGTGAAAAAAAAGGGGCAACCCTATAAATGAAATCACTTTGAAATGATTTGTAAAAGCACATGTTAGAACCTCTATATCATTAGCGGGTTTGTTATAGGTAGAAAGAGTAATATTCCTTGTATAAAGTGACCAGTTAACTTCATAAGTCAAAACTGCTCTGCCGACTTTGTAACTTCTTATCAACATTCTGTCTTGGGTCTTGACACATATGTTATTCTAAGGAAGGCAGTGTAGGTTTGAGAAACTCACTGTTTCGAAATACGTACATGTTAAAGATAAGTGATATGGTTGAGGGCAAGGTACTTTGTGCATATGACAGTTCTAACATGTTCAGCTTTTCTTTGCTCGAGGACGAGCAAACATTTAAGTGTGGGAGCATTTGATAGACTAAAAATATGCATAGTTTAATGTCCAAAATTTATACAAACATTGTGTTGTTTTATTGAGGTTTTATGGTATTTTAAGAAGAAAATGAAACAAAGGAACGAGACCTTAATTCGGACATTAACTTGAATATTTTAGCCCCCAAAATACAATTTCTCTTAGGTCACATATTCCTTTACGAGTGTTTTATGTTTACCATAGAATCCAAACTGAAACAAGGCTGGATTACAACGAAGAGCAAGAGAAAATGGCCAAAACCATTTTTATTTGTCAAGTTGTGTTGATCATACAGTGGAGGCCAAAAACGTTCAACACAAAACGGCTCAAACCATGTTGATTTGACAAGCCGTTTGGTTGGTACAGAAAGTGAAAAAATTATGCAAAACAACACGACTGAAGCCGTGCGGTCTTGTAAAAGCCATTTGGATTTGCAAGGCGGTTTAGTCTTACAGAAAATGTCAAAATTTTGCGAACAAAAATGGCTTAGGCCATGTGGAATTGCTAGTGGCCGTTTGGATTGACCAAGCCATTTTCGGTTGCGCTCTATACAAGAAAATTCATCGCCTGTTAGGATTCTGACTACATTCACCCCCATCGCTATTTAAGGACGTTTTATGTATGGTTTGAGGGGACTTTTGCTAATTTTTTGAGAGGAATTCAAGAACGGGAGCTCAAGAAAGGTAAGACTTCAAAAGGTCAACTTTTTCCATCACCTGAGATTTTCGCCGCAAGCCTAGTTATCTTTCATGTTTTGTTTTAGTTTTATTATATTATATTTAGTTATGTGTAACTAAATAAATTATAGGGTTCTAAGCTAGTATCGATGAAACCTTGTAGTTTTTGATGTATCACTTTTGATTTTTATTTACGTACTTCCTATCCAGAATTCAAGCTTTCATTACTTGTGAATTTCTGTCCAATTTTTACAAGCTTTGAGACTTTATATTCAACTACGAAAAGGTGTGTATAAAATCTGACTATTTGTTTTATAGACATAAGGAATGCGTAGTTTAGAAATATCATGCTCTTATATGACCGGTTAGGTGAATTAGCGAGACTTTTTAACTAACACAACTCTTGCATGCAATGAGTCATAGGATCCGTATGTGATCACGAGAGTAGACACATAACATTCCTTGGCACATCTGTTTTACTTTCGAAAGGAGATTACAACTATTTTCGTGAGTTGAATCGGGGGAAAGAATATTGTTAATATCAAAAGGGGGGCATAAAATAACTACAAGGGGGGATTTGATAGACGATGCCTAGGCCCTAGCTAGTTTGTTCTTATTGATTTTTTCCACTTATACTTTAATTGCTTTCTTTTATTTTATAATCTTCCTATAAGTTTGGTACTTGGTAACCTGTTCCTCGTGGAAACAATACTTAACTTTTCACTTTATTACTTGAGTGATCCATGCACTTGCGAAAAATTCTATAAAAATTATAAAAAAGAAACCAATAAATTGCAAGTGAGATGGATCAAAATATCTAGATTAGATTTTCTCCATAAAAATGGGAGAAAAAACATAAAGAGCAATGGTGTAATTTCAACTTTGAATCATCTGAAGAAATATTCATCACTTCCATCTCAATGTATATCATAGAAAAATAAAGAAATATTACATAATATATATATATATATATCTATACTATTATAAAAAAAGACATTTTTATCTCACAAATGGCAGTTTTTTGATGTAAATTTACATATTTTATCCTTTAGACTTCTTAAACATTTTAAACAACAACATAACTTGAAGGGTGAAATTGAAAATCTCCACACATTGAAATCAATTTGGATACCAATTTTTTGATATACCAATTTTATCCTTCAATTCACCTTATGAAATAATTATCACTAGGTTAGAATTGTAATGTCACAATCCAAAGTCATGTTCTCAACAACCATCATGGTTTCTCTCTCCACGTCCCATTTCTCTCTCCATATTTTATTCCCCCACGTTCTTTTTCTCCTTGCCTTTAAATTAGGCCAAAACTCCCATTAATTTTTCTCCAATTTTGCACTGATCAGTGCCCAATTTTTTGCCATCAAATCATAATTTTGTGTTACAAAAAATAAACAACAATTATTTTGCTTTGAATGGAAGGTATATTCTTATTGTTGTAACTTGTAATCTTTTTCAATTTCCATTATGTTAATGGTTTTATGCTTTTCCCTTCTCTCTTTTTCTCTCTCTCCTTTTTCTTTTTTGTTTCTTTGTTGGAGTATGCTATACAAGGTGTTTCATTTTTTCTGTGTGAAATTGATTTCATAATTTTTTGTTTAAGTAGAATCAAATCAATTTCCTCAATTGAAGGTATAAGCAAAGGTAGTCCTTGCCCACTGACGCCGTTGTTGCCACCGACCCTGTTGGATATTGTTTGGGAACACTAACCAACACAGGGCTTTAAGATGCAAATTTTACCTTTTTCGTAGCCCACTCCCGAGTAGTTCATCTTCTCGAAGTTAAATGACCGCTACAATGTCTTTATTAGATTTATTTTATATTTGGATGTTTATGTGAAAATAATTATGCAAATATTTGTGGTGCTTTGGAAAAATATGAGTATAGATATAATTCTAATAAAAAAGCGTGAAGTTGAAAAGCCAAGAGTCCAAAGAAAGCCTTGATCTTATGAGCTAAGATTAATATCTTATTTTTAGATAAAATTTAATGGTACTTAATACTTATACAGTATTTACGCTAAAATATTGTATGCCATTTTTATCACTTCGCTACATGTATTTCTTCTTTGTGTTTAAGATGGACAAGCCACATTATTTTATATTATTTAACAATTTTTTAAAATATCGATTAATTGATAATAGAATATATGCATATTAGGGACACACATATGAGAATAAAAAAATCAATGAAATCCGATTCACATCGACATTAAGAATTAGCACGGTTGGAAATACATGAGAATTTGTTGCCAAAATTGTTAACGCATAAATATATCGTGTCAAATATTTATGCTTGTCAAATTTCTGCCAAAAAAAAATCATAATACTTACAACAATAATAGGCATGCAGTTAGTATATATATAAAGGAATTCCATTGGTTTGATAAAGTAAAGATCGCAGAAATAGAGCTCTGTTGAAAAAGTAACCTCTAAATAGGAAATGTCTTTATTATCAAATCATTAAAATATCAACTAAAAAGGACCAACAAGGTCACCAATTATATTTAATTCTATCAATAAATCAGCCATTACATTAGAATTCCAAATACAAATGAAACAATTACATAAACAATAAAACTACTATTAAAATAGGACAAAAAAATACTATTGAATTAGAATAAATAACCCCAAGTTAGGGATAGCACATTTTGCAAATTTTTAAATATAATAGTAATTTGGATACAAATTTGGCTGGAGTACCAATATTAAAAGATCTTATGAAATTTGAGGCTAACTAGATGTGTGATAGGTAAAAAAAAAAAAAAAATCATTCAATTTGTCATGTAGGATTCAAACTTGGATTAATAAAACCAAACAATTTTACGACTAGCCATTGAACTACTATGCCAGCCTACAGATTGTGGACCTATATAGCAATACAACATATAATTTATTACTTTAAATAATCTTTAAGAATTTATCTTTTTTTTTTTTGTCAAGAGAAAGAGGTTACAATAATTACAACCTTACTTTCTTGGATTCCAGGACTGAAACAACTTCAAAAGGAGGCAAATCCCAAATAGATTGCTTCTCAACGTTCTTGTGACCAAGTTTGGCAAGAATATCAGCACACTCATTTCCAGCTCTCCTGGTATGCATCAGAGTTACCTGCCACAGTTTATGAAGCAGTTCCCTACAATCTTGGATAATGTTCGCTAGGGGATGACAAGCGATATCTGCCTCTTGGATCAGCTTAATGACCACCTCGGAGTCAAGTTCCACTTGGATTCGGGGCAGGCATCATTCCCATGCCATTTTCAAACCAGTTCGTAGTCCAAGCAGCTCTGCTAGTGTGATAGTCATGCTTTTTAGCTTCATGGTAAATCCTGTAACCCATTCCCCTTTTTGGTCTCGAACCAAGCCCCAGCCACTGCTGAATCTCCTTCGCATATAATACTATCATCAGTGTTTAACTTATACTAATTCATGGGGGCCGGCTTCCACTTGGCAGCATTCTCTCCCTTTCGTTTTTCCAATTCCATCTCTTGTGAAGATGACAATATTTCCATGGCCAAATTCTTGATTAAGGTTACAGTTACGTGGGTGGGTTCTTGAAGGTTTTGAAAAACGCACTTGTTACATGCGAGCCAAAGACACCAAATTGTGGCTACAAAGATGATTATCCAGGGTTATTATGAAATTTGCTAGTAACGTGGAATTTGAACCAGTTTTCGGAGTGAGGAGATAAGAAGAGCATGAAATCAGTTGAGTGGATTATTGAGTCCCAAACTTGCCTAGCCTTAGAACAATGCAGAACAACATGCATATTATCCTCTCTAGCTAAATTACATCGAGGACACAAATCCAAATTCGTAAGGTTTCTGTCTTTCCTTAAAGTATTGGTTAGTAATTTCCCATGACTAAGGATGTTATCCCCTCTAAGGTACTTGTGCTTATAGATGTCCCCCCAAATGCAGTTTTCCAGTTTTAAAACTCTCCAACCCACTTTTTGAAAGAAATGCAATATTAGTCCTACGAGTATCTCGCAATCCAAGACCTCCCTCGGCTTTGCTTTTAAGTGATTTGTTCTATCCGGCTAAGTGAATTTTCCTATGGTCCTCTGTCTTGGCCCAAACAAAGTTCCTATTTAATCTATCTAGTTGGTCACAAACCGATGAGGGTAACCAATTTGTGTGCATAGTGTACACCGGTATTGCCGACATAACTGACTGTACAAGTGTAACTCTCCCAGCAAGGTTCAAAGTATTCTCCTTCCAAGTTGTGAGTTTATTCCAGACTCTTTAAATAAGATCATGGAAAGACTCTCTATTGACTCTTTCATTAATCAACCTAATGCCAAGGTATTTGCCCAAGTTGTCCATGTGACTAATGCCCAAAGTGGAGCTAATGGCGAGGCAAGTACTAGTGTCCGTGCTTGAGGCGAAAGTGACTTTAGACTTGCCATAGTTAATTTTGAGACCCGAGGATCCACAAAACCGATCCATCACTTCTTTGATGGTGCATGCATTATGTACAGTCGATTTGGCCGCAAAGATAATGTCATCGGCAAAAAGTATGTGGGAAATCTTAGGGCCATTTCTACAGAGAGGAATAGGCTCCCAATCATTCGTGTCACAGCTTCTTTGATAAGGTATGAAAGTCGCTCCATACACAAGACCAAGAGATACGGGGAGATAGGATCGCCTTGTCTAAGACCACAAGTGGTATCAATTGGATCAAGAGGCTCGCCATTCCAAAGGAGACGTGGCTTGACACAAGGCACGCATTTAAGAATGAGTTGGCGGATATTTTGTGGGAATTTGAAAAAAGTCAAAGTTTATTCTAAAAAATCCCAACGGACTTTGTCGTAGACCTTCTCAAGGTCAATCTTGATTATCATACCCCACCTTTCGACTTTTGGTGTGCTTAAGCGTGTGTAAAAGTTCATGAAGAACTAAGATGTTGTTGTGGGCACTTCTTCCCGGTATGAAGCTACTTTGGTCAGGGCTTATAAGCTGGCCAATAAACGGTTTCAGCTTAAGAACCACTACTTTTGTAATGATTTTGAGAAGAACGTTACACAAGGCAATCGGTCGAAACTCTAAGATAGCCATAGGGTTAGGAACTTTAGGGATAAGTGAGATAAAACTATCCACTAGAACCTCCGGAATGACTCCCCTGTAGACACAATCGACAACAAACGTGACAACTGAATTCCCAACAACCCCCCAATGCTTTTGGTAAAAGAAAGCTTGACAACCTTCGGGGCCCGAGGCTTTATACAGGCTCATGCTTTTAACCACCCTATACACCTCCTCTCCACTCACATGAGTCCTAAGGCAATCCACCGCTTGGGGGTTAAGTGTTTTTTGAAAACGACTCAAGGCAAGAGGGGTGGAGTCGACATCCATATTGCATTGAAAGAGGGCCCTAAAATAGGATTGGACATGGTTGCGAATAGTGATACGATCAGTTTGCCATTCTCCATTAATTTGCAATGCATCAATTTTGTTCTTTCTTCTCATACACACAGTAGAGAAGTGAAAGAAGCGTGTCTTTTTATCACCCCATTTGAGCCAATTAACTCTTGACTTTTGAAACCAGAGTAATTCCTCGTGGTGAAGAGTCAAATTGCATTCTTGTATGAGAGATGATTCCAAGTCATGTAAGTAAGCATCATCACAATAGGTGAGTATTTTTTGGATGCCCTCAATTCTAGCTCTAAGTTTTCTTTTTTTAAAATAGATATTACCAAATTCCGATTTATTCCATTTTTGCATAATTTGAGGCAAGGCAGCAAGGGCTCCAATCACATCCCCTTCTTGACCCCACACTTTTTGAATTTGATGGATGCAACTATGGTGTGTGGACCACGCAAGTTCAAAGCGAAAAATCTCATGAGAAGGGATAGGATTTATACCATGACAGCAAGTGAGAATAAGATGATGGTCGGAGTGAGTTCGAGTGAGAATAAGAACCAAAGCTTCCGGGAACCGTAACCTCCAATCAACATTGGCCAAGGACCTATCCAATCTCTCACCAATTCTTTTTCTGCCCCCACGACTATTATTCCACATGAATTTCGGGCCTTGATACCCAAGATCGAACAAGTTACATTTTTCAATAGCCTCCTGGAATTTGTTACATCTGTTCCATACGTCTCCATGGCCCCCTCGCTTCTCAAAAACTGACATAAGATCGTTAAAGTCACCTGTCAAAAGCCATGGCTGATCAACAGTGTTGCTAATATCCTCTAACGACTTCCAAAGATCATTTCTTCTGCTGGGATTTGGGCTCGCACAGATTCCGGAGCACAACCAACCATCTTCGAGTCGCGGGCCAATCCGTGCATGAATGGCTTGAGGGAAAGTGAACAGGATTTGAACATGAGTTCTAGCGGCATCCCAAAGCTGTTGCGGAAACTTTGATACCACTTTGTTGCGGAAATTCTGATACAACTTTCTTGCGGAAACGTGGTGGGGGTGGTGTAGAAAAAGTATTCAAATTTAGGAGAGGGGAAGTGGAGAGGGGAAGTGGAGAGGAGAACACACTCTAATTTTTTCTCTACTCAATCAACACTTCTATTTCACTTCGACACTTTACTTACAAACACTCTTACAACTCTTTACTCTCCTAACTGTTTGACTCACTCAATCACATTCACTCACTACACACACTCCACACAAAATGCATAAACATAATCACTATTTATACTGGTCTCCTAATAAGTGACATGACTCTTAGAATACTAATTACATAGGTTACAAAACTTAATTATTGAAATTACTTTTGTAACTCCCGATCGTTTTTGCTACCACCGTGAATGGCTCTTTGACTTCTCAAAATCAAGATTAATTTCTCATTTCTCAACACGCCCCCCTAAGCTTGATTCTTTCATTTCGAGACAACTCCTCAACTTCTCGAACACTTCTCGTTTGAGTGGCTTCGTAAAGAGATGAGCAACTTGATCTTTGGTTTTGACATACTTTACTTGTACATCTTTTTTGGCAATGTTCTCCCGGATGAAATGGAAATGCGGACTTTACGTCCATTTGATAGATCTTCCACTTATTTTGAGCTGCTAACGAGATGAAAAGCCTTATAGTTTCCAACCTTGCAACTGGGGCAAAGACTTCATCATAGTCAATTCCGGCTCTCTGCTTGTAGCCTTTTACTACGAGCCTCGCCTTGCAGTGCTCCACCTTGCGCTTTGAATTTCTTTTGATTTTGTAAACCCATTTCACTCCGATGGGCTTATATCCTGTTGGTAGCGAGGTAAGCTCCCAAGTATCATTTCGTTTAATGGAATCAATCTCCTCATCCATGGCCATCCTCCATTTAGGGCTTTCTGCTGCTTCTTAGAAATCAATTGGCTCCGTCTCTGCAAAGAGACAAAATAATGTATTGTTTTGATTCAATTCATTGTAGATTTCAGCAGGCGATCTCTTCCTTCTAGGTTGACTGCTGGATTCTGCATCTGCCGAAGTGGAATTTGATGTTGATTGTCTAGTCGGAGTGACTGGCTCCTCCACTTCGTCTTCCTTTTCATTCCGATTCGGTTCCTCTTCGAATGGGTAAAAACTGTATTGTTCTTTTTGTTGCGGGCTCCAATCCCAGGAGCTCTTCTCGTCAAAGTGAACATCACGGCTCACTTTGACCTTATTGTTAGTTGGATCATACAACTTGTAACCTTTAGAGTTTTGATCATACCCAATAAAAATATACCTCTTACTCTTGTCATCCAGCTTACTCCTTTGTTGATCTGGAACATGTATATGGGCAATGCTTCCAAACACCTTCAAATAAGATATATTCGGCTTATATCTGCTCCATGCCTCTTGTGGTGTTTGATTCCACAAAATCCTCGTCGAACTCCTATTCGACAAGTATACAACACACTCTACAGCTTCTGCCCACAATTCTTTAGGCAAGTTCTTGCTCTTCAATATGCATCGAGCCATGTTCAAAATGGACTGGTTCTTTCTCTCCGCTACTCCATTCTGCTGCGGTGAATATGGATTCGTCATGAGGCGTCGAATACCCTCTTCGTCACAATATGCGTTGAACTCCCGCGAGGTGAACTCCCCACCTCAATCGGATCGAAGTGACTTTATTTGGTAGCCACTTTGCTTTTCGACAAGCGCCTTGCATCTTCTAAAGGCCGAGAATGCTTCTAATTTCTCTTGGAGGAAATATACCCATGCCTTCCTACTATAATCATCAATGAACAGAATGAAATATTTGTTCTTACCAAGTGACGTCGGAGTGATAGGTCCACATATATCGGTGTAAACTAACTCCAAGGGTTTTCTTGCTCTTGTTTGTGACTCCTTAGGAAAACTGTAACGGTGTTGCTTTCCGACAAGACAACCCTCGCACAACTGATCAGGGTGGTCAATGGAAGGAAGTCCTTTCACCATCCTCTTCTTCGACATCAACTTAAGGCCTCCAAAATTGAGATGTCCCAACCTTAAATGCCATAACCACGATGTATCTTCTAAACACGCCTTCAAGCATTTCGCCACTTCGTTCTTGATGTTCAATAAGAACATCCTGTTGCTTGTCATAGGCACACGAGCTAACAATACTCCTTTGTCATTTCGTAGGTAAAGGGTCATGTCTTTCATGTGTATATCATACCCTTGCTCCAAAAGTTGGCCTACACTCAAGATGTTTGCTTTCATCCCAGGGACATAGTGCACGTTCGAAATGAGCTGATGATCTCCATTCTTCAATCGAATTAAAATTTTACCTCATCCCTTAATAGAAATCTTTAACGAATCTCCAAATGAAATGTTTTCTGTCACTGAATTATCCATTTCGACAAACATGTGTTTGTGACCACAAATGTGATTGCTAGCACCTGTGTCAAGGTACCAAGTGCTCTTTTCGCCTTTACCTTGTTGGTTGTGTGCCAATAAGAGAGCGGGATCACCATCCAATTTCTTTTCCTCAGCAAGGTGAGTGTTCTCCTTCTCCTCATTGGATTCACTTCGACACTCATAGGAATAGTGTCCTCGTCGATGACAGTTGTAGCATTCAATGTCTTTTCGATTTTACCACCTTGTTTGAAATCCTCTACCTCGAAATCCACCTCGTGTCAGAGTGGATTCACCGTGTTTCTCTTCATTTTGATTGGTACTGTAGATACCTTGTCCTCTGCCATGACCTCGTCCACGACCGCGATAAGGTGAGCGACCACTTCGTCGATTGCTTCTGTCAACGTTATCTTTCTTTTCGTGGAGGTTCATGTTGGCCTGGAGAGCTTGTTCAATTGGTTCTTTGGCTCTCTTCTTCATTTTCTCTTCGTAGACTTGTAATTTGCCTTCTAACTCGTCAACTTTCATTTCGTCCACATCGTTAGACTCTTCTATGGTAACAACGATGTGATCAAACTTCGAATTGAGAGATCGAAGTATCTTCTCAACAACTCTGGCATCTTCTTTCTTTTCACCATTGCTTTCAAGTTGATTTACAACCGAAAGTACTCTTGACATATAGTCAAAAACTGCCTCATTTTCCTTCATTTGCAATGACTCAATTTCACCTCGTAAGGCTTGTAACCTTACTTTCTTCACTTTATCAATACCTTTGAAGGTATTGGCTAAAGTGTCCCAAGCCTTTTTTGCAGTATTGGCTTGTGCAATCTTCTCAAAAATATTGTCATCCACGGCAAGTTGGATGAACGAGAGAGCTTTTTGATCTCTTACCTTGGCCTCCTTTGCAATTTTCTTTTCTTCTCGACTTGCAGTTACTAAATCTGCAAGCTCTTCGTATTCCTCTTCGACGGCATCCCAAACACTTTGGCCTCCAAGGAATGCCTTCATTTGGATACTCCATCTTTCATAATTTTCTTTTGTGAGTTTTGGGAATGGGAAAACTCCTGTGGTTGCCATCACAACGTAGCTCTCAACGTGGTTTTAATGTGGCTCTGACTCCACTTTGTTGCGGAAACTCTGATACCACTTTGTTGCGGAAACTTTGATACCACTTTGTTGCGGAAACGTGGTGGGGGTGGTGTAGAAAAAGTATTCAAATTTAGGAGAGGGGAAGTGGAGAGGAGAACACACTCTAATTTTTTCTCTCCTCAATCAACACTTCTATTTCACTTCGACACTTTACTTACAAACACTCTTACAACTCTTTACTCTCCTAACTGTTTGACTCACTCAATCACATTCACTCACTACACACACTCCACACAAAATGCATAAACATGATCACTATTTATACTAGTCTCCTAATAAGTGATATGACTCTTAGAGTACTAATTACATAGGTTACAAAACTTAATTATTGAAATTACTTTTGTAACTCCCGATCGTTTTTGCCACCACCATGAATGGCTCTTTGACTTCTCAAAATCAAGATTAATTTCTCATTTCTCAACAAAAGCATCCAAATGCCACCCTCACGTCCAACCGTCGGTGCTCGACACACATTTGGATATCCCAAGCTCGTCGAAATTGTAATTGCTCGTTCTTCTGAGACTTTCGTTTCTAAATGAAAAACAACATCCGGATTGTGTTCCCTCACAATTTCTCAAAAGTGACGTCTAAAGTCGGGGCTGCCTGCCCCTTAGCAATTCCATGAAAGTATCTTCATAGGGTGGTTGCGAAGGTGATGTAGTGCAACCGGGCAATCAATTAGCATCCCCACCCAATCCTGTGAAACTTGGTTCACAAGAACCCTCATCGTTATCTCTTGACGTTCTTCTTTCTATAAACTCAACCGCACCACCCTCTTACAACTGAGGTGTGGTTGTTGTTACTCCCGAGAAAACTTTGTCGTCACTTCAACTTGCCAAAAGAGGGGGTTGATGATCAAAATCCTGACGAAACGAGGACTCAAGTTGAACAAGCATAATATCACTAGTGTGTTCATCTCCTCTGGCAAATACGTGTATCCCATAATCGGGGGAAGAAAAAGAAGTAGGTTGGGGTATAGTTGAAATGGGGAGTGGGGTTGAGGGTCGGGGGGCGATGTTTTGGGGGTAGTAGGATGAGGACCTATGGGACAATAGGTTGAGTTAGAGTTTATAGGGTCAACATATGTTTCGCAGGTGGTTGTATCAATATACATGGGGTGGCTAGTGCAGGGGTTTGAATAGTCAATGTAATCGGAATAGGTTGGGGTATTTACCAGCTCAACAACGTGAGTCATAGCTTTACCTTGGTCTATGTTTTGTTTGATCAAGGACTTTTTAGCAGTAGACGTGTTGGGTTGGTTAAGGTAAGTGTCATTTTTGGGGCTAGGATTGGAGTTGGCACCCTTAGCTGGCTTTTTATAGCCATTATTGGAAAAGGGGACTTTGTTTTTAACATGGGGCACTTCAGCCTAGTCTGGGATAATCATATCAGTATAAGAGCTGTTTTCAACTTTTTGCAAGCCTGTATCCTCTCCTGCAAGAATGTCAAATTTGTTGCCCGTTTTAGTTGTACAAGACTAGTCCTGTTTATAGCCTGACCCCGCTGCCTCCCTTTTTTTGCTACCATCCAATAGCCAAAACGTCATTCTTGTACCTTTTGTCTGAAATCAGACTGCACGGCAAGCTGGTGCCCTTCAACGGTAGCCTTATCTCCTTCTTCGACAGCTGAGCGCACGTATTTTGAACTCCGATGACCTACCATCCCACATTTGAAGCATATGGCTTGTAGTTTTTCATATTCGACTGGGAGGATAATACCACAGACATCGGCTGCACTGAGCAGTGGTTTTTCAAGATTGATTTGAACACACTACCTGGTATATTTTCCTCTTGAAGCCCAATATGTGTTGTGATCAATTTTAATGGGATCCCCAAGACTAGAGGCGATAGCTTGAACAATTTCTTCATGGTAATACTCGATCGGTAGTTCCGAAATTTGTACCCAAGTAATGGATGTAGTAATTTTATCCTTGGATGCTTGAAAATTTGGATACCATTTTCTTGCAACAAGATATTGATTAGCTATAGTCCAGGGGCCTTTAGTAAGAATGTAATATGCTTTTTCCTTATCACTAAGCTTCAAGACATAGCAGCTAGATCCCAAATCAGTAAGATCATAGTCTCCTTGTAATTTCCACATGGAATTTATTCTTGCAAACAAAACCGTGTAGCTTACCGATCGCCCAAGCGTTCTGAGTATGATCGATTCTCTCCATGGTGCTTGGATCTCTTTAGCATAAGACTCATGCAGCACTATTTTGGGAAATGGGTATTCTTCTGTAGGCTTCACAACTTGGACCCTATCTCAATTCAACATCCCATTTTCTGAGAACTTGATAGCTTTGTCTTTTCTCTGTCCTAGCAGGGATTGCAAACATGTGTCTTTGTTCTGATTTTGACCATCTTGCTGAGTTTGAGTTCCATGGCTCCCATCTTCAGAACTTTCTTGACACTGCATGAGGTCATCTTCCTGCTGCGTGTCTATCTTCACTTTCTTAGTACAACGATGAATGAGGCCTTCCTCTTCCGGGGATGAGGAGGAATGGTGGTTCTCTCGGACTATTTCTCACACTAAGCTCATAACGGCTCTCTGTATATTATTTAAGAATTTATCAATTACAGATAAAATTATTTTTGTTATTTAATATCTGTAATTTATCAATTACAGATATTGCATAACAAAAAAAAAATTTAGCTATATAATTGTCTCACTTAATATCTCAAAAAACATAGAAAAATCTAAAGAAATATATTGAAATTATTCAGCATATTATTTATATGCATAATTAATATTCTAATAGAAGTAAATTATGTCAAAAATGTTAATATTTCTTTTTCTGGGTAAGGTAAAATGTGAATATTTTTGTATGTGTATTTTTCTGAAAAATAATACCAAAATAATTTATACATAATTATTTATATATTGTTATAGATATAAAAATAGTAAATTAATTACCAATGCTTATTTATATTTGTTAGGTATTGCAAAAATATAAAAACATATATTATGAAAGTGAGGAAAATTTAAATCTTCAGTCTAAGCTAATGTAAAGAGTGAGGTTAAAGTTATTGACTTCTACTAACACAAGTTCAAACCCCACATATAATACATTGGATAATTTTTCAATTATATTGCTTAATGTCATGTATACACATCCAATTAACATCACAATAGAATACGGACCTCTAAATTTCCAAAGTCCCCAATTTTCAAGTGATTCTGCCAAAAGTTGTATGCAAATTGCAATTATTTTCAAACATGTTAAATATTAAATGTCACCCCTAACTTCCTTCCAAAATTTAAAAGAAACCAACTAACTCAGTTAAAAATGTAATTTTCCCAAATACAAACACATTTCAATATAATGTCCCATTGACATAAAATGGACTAGTTGTTTTGACACACTAGATGCGTGTGCAAAATAAAAAAAAATTAATATAATATAATTATATTCTTAAATTCAAATAGTATGAATTATAAATATTTATTAATTTTTTTAGGAGTATAATTTTATTTTAATTATTTTCAATATATGACTTAAATTAATGATAAGTGAAAAATTAATTTAAAAATAAATAAAAATGAAAAAACAAATACACAGAGACTCAAAATATATTGAAGTGCATGTGGGATAAGAGAGAGAGAGAGATAGAGATAGAGAGAGAGAGAGAGAGAGAGAGAGAGAGAGAGAGAAATTACAGAATGACTTGATAAGTCTGTAATTATAATCGATTTTTATGTTTATTTTGTAGGACTTATCACGTTTTTTTCTCATTTCGGATCTTATTATGCGTAAGTTTGAGCTAAATCGTTGTTTTGTAGGTAAGAAGGGAAAAAGACCATAAAGGGCATGAAAAGTGGAATCAAAAGTTGTGTATTTACGCAAACTATTTCGAGCAACAACCTAATACAAGTAATTCAGAGGAAAAATGGCTTTAAAAACACGTATGTACACAAGAAATCTTGAGTACTTACCCAAGGCCAGCGAGTTTGAAGAAAAACAAATCTGTAAATTTGCGTATGTATGCAAAATATTTTGCGTACATACGCAACGTCTGCGACAGCAATTAACAACCTTCCGTCTTTGACCGAGGTGCTGATTTGGAAAGATTGGCTAGGCGTTTCTCTACCACTTTTGAGTCCAGATTCAAGCGGAATTCAAAGGAAAACTTTTTTTTTTAGCTAGATAGATTAAATCTCTTGGGGGAGGTGAGATTCATCAATTTTTGTTTTCATTTTTTTCTTTTCTTCTTGGGCTAGATTTTTCATCTTGTGGTTTTTGTGGAGAACGGAAGAAGGGAGAAATCAAGAACTAAGGGCAGACCAACCAAACGAGGGGAGTTTTACACCTGAAATTTCCAGCAATAAGTTTCATTCTTCTCTTTTTATGAATTCTTTCCCATATTTCGTTCTTATGTTTAGTTTCATTATGAATTAATTTTAATTAAGTATAAGGATGGTGCAGTTCATCGTTTTTTTGTTAGTCTATGAAAATCCCGTGAGTTTGAATTCATTTTCGTATGTTTTCTTTGTTGTGTGATTCTTGTTTAATGGTTTAATACGTGGTTAGAGTTTGATCACCCCTAATTAGCGAATTTGAGAATTGTGATGAGGTCGAGACACGATTCACGATAATAGCTCTAATTAGACGAGATCAATTGGGTTAAATTTGCATGAGAATGAATTTAACTTTGATTGAACCTTAAGGCAGTGTTTAAAAATTCATACAAATAATTCTAAAGTTGGGATTAATTGAATGAGAATTGGTTAATCTTAGGCTTAGAGAAATTGTATGAATTAATTCCGCAATGCTCGAGAAAGATTGTGGATGTATGTGTTCCTAGGCTTCACACAACCACGAAACCACTCAACTTAGGGATTGGATTAGAATAGCGAATTTGGTGAATGAAACCACCTTATACTTGCAATTCCCGCCTTGATTATTTGTTAGTATTATTATTCGTAAGTTGTTTTTAATTAAGAACGTAGATTTCTTTTAGTAATACAAAATCACTAACCAATTTGATCTATTTAGCTAAACAAACACAAGTCATTTTTACGGGTCAAATCACAATCCCTGTGGATTCGACACTCTACTCACTTTATATTACTTGTACGATTGCGTGCACTTGCGCAAGTCCCAACATGACTCACCATTTGAAGAATTACGATTAGCACCAAGTAAGAAATGATTTGCATATTCACAATAACTATAACAAAATTCTGGTTTTGGGATTGATTTTTGTAAATATTGTAAACTTAGTGTTCAAAAAAAAAAAAAAAAAGAGAAAAAGAAAAGGAAAGAACCTGGAAATGGATCAGATATTTGGCTTGATTTCTCCAAAATGAGGAAATATAGTAGCACAGTATAATCAACTTCGATCATCTGGGGAAATAATCATCAAATCCATTAGTATTATAATCGGCAAGAAAAATCATAAATTTTCAACACCAAAAAATAAAATATCATGTACCTAACTTTTCAAGAAATTAAGTTGGTTAATAATTATAATATACTAGGCTCAAGTTGATGTGAGTACACAAAATGCAAAATGATTTCACAATTTAACACCAACAAAAATCAAAATAACTAATCTTTTCACTTATACTATGCTCAAGTTTCTGTCACCACGCAACATAAGTTTTCTAAAATATTTGCTTGAGTTTCTAAAGGTGCTTTTAGCGTTGATCAAAGAACTACTGTGAACAAAAGGACTCGGTCCAAAATTCATAAAATATTGTCTACTTTCGCATGATTGGCTGGGTCAAAAATATTGACAAGATGAATTGCTACAAATATGAGAAAGGTGGATGCCACCAAATAATTATGAATCAAGTGCATTTAAAATATCAACAAGTGCAATTTCTACAACTCCGGGGAAGATTTTGATTTTGCAATTATGTATCATCCACAACTTAGAGAATATTGATGTGGTCGGACTTGGTTCGGCAGGCACGTCACTCCGATCAAAGGTATGGTCCGAGTATGGACGTCCAAGTTTGGTCCAAGATCCGATCAGGAGAGTATGAAAGCTGGTCGGGTCCTATTCTGCAAGGATGGAACACACGTGAGGCTAGCCGGAAGTGTCTCCGGCGAAGACCCTCCGACGCTCAAGTCAATATTCGAGTAGATAGTCGGAAAGGTAATAATTGGCGTAATAGTGGATTATAAAATGTGCCTTTTTTATGAACAGTGCCGTTACACTATTTATAATAATTAGAAACAGGTGGGCCGGACTAGGGTTAGGCTGGTCCAGCCCTATTGCTAGCTATAGGAGTGCTTCCTGACACGCGCCGCGGGCGCGTCGGGTACATCCGTTGCTGAAGGCGGGTGTCAGAGTAGTGACTCCGAGGATGGAATGGGATCGATATCGGCGCTGTCGTGACCCCAAGGAGATCAATAAGCCGAGGAGACGTGATGGATTCTGACCGAACTCAGCCGGCATGACAGAAACTGGAGCCTGATCGGATTAGGCCGACACATGGCAGCCCGAGATTGGCGGTTTGCGCCGAGCTGGAGTCGACGTGCAAGCTGAGTCGGCGCACGTGTGGCCAAGGCAGATTCGGCCACGTCATTAGCCCCCCCTAGTTCTCGGGCTGACCGATTCGCATAGTAAGGACAGGCTGCGAACTATCCGAGGAGATATCGCTTGTGATTTCGTTCAGGCATTATCGATCAAGCATTGGCGGTCATTTCAAAAATTGACCGTTGGGACGCAACTGTTGGTAATAATTACAGGCGTCCGTTGGACTTCTCGAAGAACATTTTTATCGCCTTATAAATATGGGCTCCGGGCACGACCGCAGGTGCGTCACTTTAACATCGAGCTAAGACTTTGCACCGAGCACACACTGAGAGCATCGAGCAAACGGGAAATACTTCGAGCAAGCAAATTCTTTTTCCGCCCAGCTAAATTTAGGTACTTTCTCTTCCCCACCTTTCCGTTTTCGCTCTTCCTTTTTATTACTCTCAGACCAGCTTTTAGGCAACCATGAGTCAGTCCCTGGGTAGCTCTGATAGCCAAAACAGGATAGTAGAGTCCCCTGTCGGAGAGGGGTTGAGTGATATAAACCTGTCAATTTCTTTGGAGGCCGATGCCTCTTTCGAGGGGGCATCGTCTCGATGCCCGGGCGAGGCGAGCACCAGCTGGCCCCGAGGGGGGTGGTAAGAGCCCGAGTAAAGTAGAAGAAATGAGGCGGCGAATGGTGGTGGAGAGCGGGGAGGCACTCCCTCTGATGAGCGACATGCCCAACGTGCTGGTCCCCTCGTGGAGGCCCGTTCCCGATGATGAGGGCCCATCTGGTCAAGAGCCCCATCAGGGGAGAAGGAAAGCTATCACGGGTAACCAAACGATAGTAAGCTGGGGAAATATCGTCGCGAACAACACTGAACAGGATATAGAGAAGGTGATGAACCACTATATTTGAGATACATTCAGTGTAATCTGGCCGAGCAAGGAGGACTCCATCACAAATCCCCCCGAGGGGAGCCTTCCTATTCATTATGCGCACATCGAGAACGGGCTTAGGTTTTTGATCCCAGCCTTCATCTCAACAATCCTGAACCGGCTGAACATAAGCCCGATCCAACTGACCCCAAACTCGTACGCCTCGATATGCGCCTTTGTCATTTTTTGTCACTGCACCGGACATACTCCAACCGTTGCCAACTTCTCCGATTTATACCAAGTTAACCATTCGAGCAGGTCCTCCCCAGATGACGAATTCAACTGTTTTTTTGTGAGTGCCAAGAATGGAAGAAAGCTGATTGAAACGACTTCATCGTCATACGGGGCGGACTGGAAGCAGAAGTGGTGCCATGTGCACTCCGAAGATCCATGGCCGGTGAGGAGGGTGCATAATTCGGAAGTGAGAAAGCTCTCCCTGGCCGGGCTGGGATCGAGCAGTTGGACAAGGGAATGGGTTCTCGGCCACAAGGCCCTGGGCTTATTGAGCCCCATCTTCCTCACGCACGAGAGTTTCATAGTAAAGGCCGGGCTCTCGCCGGCCAGGCTTGATACCGCACATTTTACTTTTGGTATTAAACTCATTGCATGTTTTTGCTCGAATCACGACGTGATTTTTTGTGTGAATAACTCTTCATTGCCTGATCGGATGGTTTCCCTTTTGCAGATCTCCGCGTATTAGAGATGGGCCATATGAACCTGATCTCCAAGGTGTCTGGTGGAAGGAGAAGACCATCTCCCCCCCCCCCCGGAGGAGGCCCGAACTCAAGCGGGGGCTGCCTACATGGCCACAGCTAGTGCTCCGAGAAAAGCAGGGCAGGCCATGATTCCAACCGGAGAGGCGATCATCGACGTGGAGGAGACGCCTCTCATCCGGAAGAGAAAGGCCCCCGACTCCACTCCTCCGACGAAAGCAGCTGGGCTCGTTCTGAAGAGGTCCGTCCCGAATTCGGCCAAAGGAAAGCGGCCGGCTGATGGCTCCAGCTACTCCTCAGAAGAGCTGGAGATGCTGAATTACCCGGACGCCCCGGAGCCCCGTTTTGGCCCCAAGTTTGGAGACCTTTCTGACCATAGCATCCTCGGAGGGGGGCGAACAAAAAACTGGCCATGAGGAGCTTCCGGAACGCCGTTTTTAAGGCCGACCAGATCATCCTCTCCGAACTCGAAGATGCCAAACTGGCCCTGAGCATCGCCGAGGATATGAACACCCTCCAACAAAGGCTATGTCACGGCCTTCGTCGGCTGGAGGTCAGCCGGGCGCGTTGTGATAAAGCCAAGCGGGAGGCTCGAGGAAGCCGCCTCCAAGCGGATCTGGATGAGGAGCGGCAAAAGAACCAAGTCGCTCAACGGGAGATCGAGGAGGAGCGAAAGAAGACCCGAGCGCTGAAGGAGCGGATCAAGAAGCTCGAGCTGGATTTCAAGAAGAGGGAGTCCGCACTGGAGCAAGAAAATACCCTCTTGAAGAAGAAGGCTAAGGACGCCTTCGTACAGGGTGAGGAGAGGGGCCGCCGGTCAATGAGGACTGAGTTGATGGCTTTGGTCCCTGGCTTGGAGAAGGAGGCCGTAAAACGGTTTGTCCGAGGATAGGTGTTCGAGTATGCCACCATCCTCCGTGGGGCGAACGACGCCACCTTTGGATTCAAAAGAGCCTTCAACCAGCTGAAGGCATGCGGCGTCATCCCTCATGATTTTCCCATGGAGGGCTACGGCATTCATCTGAATGATGCCGGGGTGGATGACGCCGAGGATGATGAGGCGTTGCCGGCGTATGAGGTCACAGAATTCGCCTAGGTCATCTCCATCGTGCAGAGGCAAGTCCGTAACGAGGAGCACAAATGCTTGGGGGAGCCTCTCTCTCCGGATGTGGAGCCTGACGACGTGATCATCGTGGACCAAGGAGGGTCCAAAGTGGGGGCGACAAGCGCCCCGGCGGACAAGGGCATGGCCGATACGGGGGCCGACCAGGCCATGGAGGCAGCGGTCGAGGAGGTGGCCGAGGAGATACACGGCGCCTAGGCCTTGAGGATTTATGCCGGGTCGAATGCCCGAGGAGATGTAAATTTTTTTTGTTATTTTTTTTATTTTTTCAGTCGGAATGTAACTTCCTTAACAATGAAGGAATTGCAATGTTCATTCTTGAAATATGGCTTGTTAATGTCGAGATTTAAGACCGATTCACAGAAAATGTTTAAGGTTTCGTTGTTCGTCGTCGAAGTTCAAACTTTGAAAAATGAAATGCGTGCAATGACCAAATTATAAGAAGCTACTGTCCATCGTCGAAATTCAAATTTTAAAAGATGAAAGACGCATGAACAGACATAAAATCATATCAATAAACGAAACATTGATGAAAAAATTGAATAATCACACATAGAACCTCTTAAGATTCGTGGCGTTTCAAGGACGGGGTAGTTCTTTTCCCCACATGTCCTCGAGGCGACAAGCGTTGTTTTTACATATTTTGATGACCTTGAATGGACCATCCCATTTAGGGTCCAACTTGCCCACTGGGCGGGAAACTTCCACTTTTTTGGACACCAGGTCCCCAATTTGAAATGTCCGAGGATGGACATGGCGATTGTAGGCACCGGCGGTGGATGCTCTGAAGCTATCCATCTTTTGTTTTGCCGCTCGCCTTCTTTCGTCGGAAAAATCCAGTTCGAACAGGCGATCGTTGATGTTGGCGATTTCATCGAAGTGTGCTACTCGTGCAGCGGGGTGCAACACTTCAGCAGGTATGACGGTGTCTGATCCGTATACTAAGGCGTATGGTGAGTCGCCCGTTGCAGTTCGAGGAGTAGTCCGATAAGCCCAGAGTACGCCTGGGAGCTCGTCGGCCCAGTTGCCTCGAGCATCAGCCAGTGTTGTCTTGAGTCCGTGGAGAATTGTCCGATTAGTAACTTCGACTTATCCGTTCGCTTGAGGGTTCCCTACGGAGGTGAACCGTTGCTCAATCCTGAGGCTAGAGCACCACTCCCTCACTCGATGGCTTTGAAACTGGGACCCGTTGTTGGAGATAATGACCCTGGGGAGACCGAAGCGGCAGCTAATGTTTCTCCAAATGAAAGCTTTGACAGTTGAGTCGGTGATCTTGGCAACGGCTTCTGCTTCGGCCCACTTTGTGAAATACTCGACGGCAACGATAGCGAACTTTCTCTGCCCGGGGGCCCGAGGGAATGGCCCCAGGATGTCTATTCCCCACTGGTCGAATGGCCACGAGATTTCCACGTTCACCATAGGTGCAACGGGTTGATGAATGAGATTGACGTGTATCTGGCAAGTCCGACATCTTCGAACAAAATCGAAGCAATCCTGTACGAGGGTAGGCCAAAAGAATCCTGCTCGGGATACCCTCTTGGCCAAGGGTCTCGATCCGGTATGGTTTCCGCAACACCCTAGGTGCGCCTCCTCGATAACCTCTTTCGCCTGCTGTTTGCCCAAGCATCGTCGAGGAGGCCCATCAAAGCTTTTCCTGAACAGGCGCCCCTGCCCCTCCAGTGCGTAACGGGGGGCCTGTCGTCGGAGTCTTTTAGCTTCGACGGGATCCTCGGGGAGAATTCCATCCTTCAGATAGGCCATCAACTCGGCCATCCAACCTTCCGGGTATTCGATGGCAAGCACTCCCTGCCCTGTTCAGGTCCTGATCAAAGGTGATGGCGAGCTCAACATCGTTATATGCCTTTCCCTTGTGCCTTTCCTCGAGCTGGCTAACTTCGATAGTTGGTCCGCCCTATCGTTTTCTGCTCGGGGGATCCGTTCGAGCGTGAACTTGGCGAACTTCCCCTTCAGCTTATTTATTTCCTCGAGATACCTAGTCATCGATGCCTCCCTGGTGTCGTAGTTTCCATTGACTTGCTCGGCCACCAACCGCGAGTTGGTTAAAGCCATGAGTTCGTCCACACCCTTGTGTAGGGCTATCTTCATTCCTGTTGCCAAAGCCTTATACTCTGCCTCATTGTTGGAGACAGGGAACTCCAAGCGGATGGCGAAATCAAGCTCATTGCCGAGCTCATCCCGCAGGTAGACGCCAGCTCCTCCCCCAGAGTTCGTAGAGGACCCGTCGACCATAAGGGTCCAAGGGGTCTTCTGATTGGCTTCTGGCCTTGAAGCCATTTCCACAACAAAATCCGCCAGTACTTGAGCGTGAATGGCTGTACGCTCGATGGCCCACTTCACCAGCCGACCTGAAACGTCGGGCTTAGTTAAGACTTGTCTCAACGGCTCGCTAGTCAAGACTATGATAGTGTGGGCCTGGAAATATTGCCTCAGCTTTCGGGCTGAGTGGACCAGGGCAAGCGCCAGTTTCTCAATCCCTAGGGAGTTCCGTTCAGAACCTTGAAGCAGCTAACTTAAGTAATACACTGGGCGATGGATTCGGCCGTCCACTTTAACAAAAATTGAACTAATGGCATTTGTGGATACCGCTAAGTATATGTGGAGGGGCCTCCCCGGAGTTGGTTTCGATAGCGAGGGAGGCTCAGTCAAGTAGCCCTTTAACTCGAGGGGCGCACTTTGGCACTCCTCGGTCCATTTCCAACCGGAGACCACTCGGAGCGCCTTAAAAAAGGGGAGGTTCCGATCGGCTGAGTGGGATATGAACCTGTTGAGGGCGACTATGCGCCCTACCAACCTTTGGACCTCCTTCACCGAGCTGGGAGGCTTGATGTCGAGGATGGCGCGAATTTTGGAGGGGTTGGCCTCGATCCCTCGATGGCTGACTATGTACCCGAGGAACTTCCTTCCCCGGACCCCGAACGTTCACTTGTTGGGATTGAGTTTCAGACCATACTTCCGTAAAATGGCGAATGCCCGAGCAAGATGCTCCAGATGATCGGATTCTCTCTCGCTGCTTACTATCATGTCATGGACATAGACTTCGACAGTCTTACCGATCTCTTCTTTGAACATAAGATTCACCAACCTCTGGTACGTAGCACCCGCGTTTTTTAGTCCAAAGGGCATCACGAGGAAGTAGTATGTTTCGGTCGATACAAGAAACGATGTCCGTCCGCGATCCTCTTCGGCCATGTAGATCTGATAATAACCCTGGAAAGCGTCCATCATGCTCATCAACTCGCATCCCGCTGTCGAATCAATGAGCTGATCGATACAGGGGAGGGGTAGTGGTCCTTTGGGCAGGCTTTGTTGAGGTCGGTGAAATCATTGCACATCCGCTATCGACCGTCCCCTTTAGCAACCACAACCACATTGCACAGCCACTCGGTGTATTGGATTTCGACGATATATCCGGCGTCGAGCAGCTTATTGACTTCCTCGTCGATAATCCGGTTACGTTCTTCACAAAATATCCTCTTTTTCTGTCTTACTGGCCTGACCGAAGGGTCCACATTGAGGCGATGGACAATCACTTCGGGGTCGATCCCCGAGAAGTCCGAGGCCTTCCAAGCAAAGACATCGACGTTAGAACGGAGAAAGTCGATAAGCATTACTTCTCGGTGCGGGTCGAGACTTGTTCCGACCCTAGTGGTCTTTTCCTCCTCTAGCCTCCGTCTCTTCACCGGGTCGATTTCAGAGGACTCGGGGATGTTGATGTGCGGGGCGTTTGCGTTTTCGGGTTGAGGTGCCGGAATCTTCCTCCCTTCAACGGATGTCGTATAGCACTTCCAAGCATCCAGAATTCGGCATGTCACCTGCCCGACCCCAACGGGGGTTGGAAATTTCATTTTCAAATGATATGTGGACACCACCGCCCGAAATGCATTAAGTGCGGGTCGCCCTAGGATGATGTTGTAGGCGAACGGAGCATCCACTATTAAGTACTGGATCATCATCGTCTTCCACCTCGGCGCTTCCCCCAGCGAGGTGGGGAGTTGGATCATCCCGAGCGGAACAACCTCGGACCCCCCGAACCCGACAGGAGGGGGGTGTCTGTACGGGAGAGAGCGTGTATCCCCCCAGATCCATTTTCGCGAACGTGCTAGCAAAAAGGATGTTGGCAGAGCTCCCATTGTCGATTAGGGTCTTGGCCACGGAATAGTTGGTCACGTCCAGATTAATGACCATTGGGTAATCCAGCACATCTTCGAGGCCTTCTGTCTTAAGGATGTGCATGAGGTCTCGATCGAAGAATTCGAGCAGTTCCGCAGTTGACGATCCTGCCTCCGAGATGGTGTTGACATGCAGCCTCTCATGGTAATAGCGCTCCTCAATACGGTATCGGGCTTGGTCGAGGCGCCTTTCTACATGTTTTCTCCTACTCTTAGTGTCGCCTCCAGTCGGCCCTCCCGCAATGGTGTGGATCATCCCCCTAGTTGGGAGGTTGTCTTGTGCAGCGGGTTGCTAATCGGCCCGAGCAGAAGGTGTGTAGTCTCTTCGGGGGGTGCGAGATCTATCCCTCTTTGGTAACCCGTGATCGTCGTCCGCGAAGGACAGGGAGTTGTGTCGGCGGCTTCCCTCACCCTTGGTACCATGTTTCACGTACTTCTTGATCTCCGGGCAGCCCCTGTCGATGAGGCGTTGTATCTCATTTTTGAGGGCGTAGCAGCCCTCTGTGTTGTGATTGCCCACTTGCTTGTGAAACGCGCAATATTTGTTTCCTTTCTGGGGAGCTCCGTCTTTGTCCTGGATTTTCCTCAGCCTCCGAAAGATCGTCAGGTCGCTGGCTTTAATGGTAGCGAAAATTTCTTTCCTCAACATGACCAATGGGGTGAGGTCGTTGTCGCGTCTGCAATCCTTCCTTTCCCTGACGTTCGACCTCCATTTGAACCTCATATCTTCAACGTTCATGTACTGTTGGGCGATGGACATGACTTTCTCCATGGTAGCCGGGTGCTTCCTGGCCAAGTGGTCCGAGCAGGCTTGATTTCGTATTGCTCCCATAATCACGTCGAGGAGGAAGTCTATATGGACGCTCTCAACTTTGAGCAGCTCGGTGTTGAACCGATTGAAGAAGCCCCTCAAAGATTCACTGTCCCTTTGCCGGATCTTATACAGGTGGGACGGAGGCAACTTTGCTAGGCTCTTCTTCTGGAAATGGTTGACGAACTTCATCGCCAAATCGGCGAAGCTTCTGACCGAACCAGGGCCTTGGCGGACGTACCACTGTGAGGCCACGCCCTGAAAAGTCGTGACCAGCAATTTCGCCGCGAAATCATCGTCGATCATATGCACACGCATGACGTGTTTGAATTGTATGAAGTGCTCCTTGGGATCAGCTTCTCCATTGTATCGGGGCAGGTCGGTCGGGATTCGGACCCCTCTGGGCGCTCTGGCCCGTTGAAGGTCGGCGCAAAGTGGGTCTGTTTCGTCGGGCACAAAGTATCGCTGCGTCGATCCATGCCCGGAACGGTGAGATACCTCCTCGAGCTTCAGGTTGAGGTCTTCCATTCGGTGCGAAAGCTCCCCGACGTCATCACGAGATCTCTCGCCGCGACGGACCTCGTCGATCCTCCGCTGGATCTTTGTGGCCTGGTGGGAGATTTCCTCCAGGTGCTCTCTGTGACTCCGGGCAGGATTACCCGAGGATGCCCCCACGGAGGACTCGTCGACTTCCTCAACGAGACGAGGAGGTGGGGGGCGCCTTTCTCTTCGGAGCTCCCTTGTGGCGGGGACCCGCTCGCGCACCTGTACGTCATCCAGTTCGGCGTCGGTTGCCTGAACACCTCACGGGGGGCGAAACTCCTCCCTCAGCGAGTGAGGGTCTTCAGCAGCGGCGGCCGGGGCGGGGTCTGGGTTCCCCCGCCTGATCTCGCGTAAGAGCGTATTGAACTGATCTGTCGTCAGAACAACGAGGTTCTGCCCGATGGGAGGTGTAGGTGTCAACCCGGTGACCTGCGGAATAGTCTGGGGCGGAGCGTTATGAGTATCGGGGATTGGATTGGTGGTTTGTGGGCCCTTCGACTCTGTTCCAGTCCTCCGCGTGTTTACCATTTCTCACTTGCTCGAATAGGGGCCCTCCTTCTAACGCCAAAATGATGTGGTCGGACTTGGTTCGCATGGCACGTCGCTCCGATCAAAGGTATGGTCCGAGTATGGACGTCCAAGTTTGGTCCAAGATCCGATCAGGAGAGTATGAAAGCTGGTCGGGTCCTATTCTGCAAGGATGGAACACACGTGAGGCTAGCCAAAAGTGTCTCCGGCGAAGACCCTCCGACGCTCAATTCAGTATTCGAGTAGACAGTCGGAAGGTAATAATTGGCGTAATAGTGGATTATAAAATGTGCCTTTTTTATGAACAGTGCCGTTACACTATT
>JAOWBU010000137.1:0-50000 GCA_026212405.1 Petrea volubilis | reverse complement strand
CATACTACTAAATTAAAAATTGATGAACTTGAACAAACTTTCTTGTAGTACTAATATTGTATTTCTTCAATCAAAATCTGCCTCATCAAATCCTATCTTGCTTTGTTTAATCTGCAGAAAGAACAAAAAAGCAAAAGTATAAAAAAAGTGAAAGAACTTGAGTGCATATTATTTTCTATGGATAAAAATATAAATTGTAGCGATATTAACAATTATGTTTATAGATGAATTAATATGTACAACAAACTCTGTCTTAACATATGCTAAAAATATGTGTTTTGAATAAAATTCAAGAATAAAGTCCACTTACCAGTCAGAAAGATTAATTTCAGAAAAGGTTTGGCCAGTAAACTTCTCAACATGCACATCTAACTAAGGACTCAACTGTAGTCTTTTGAAGAGCTAACTCAGCTTTTGTATTAGCCAACTCTGCTTTCGCACTTGATAATTCCTCTTCCAATCGTATTTGATTAACAATCGTTTCAGAATTTGAAGCAACATTAGGATTTACTTTTTTTTGAGCACGACCTTTTGATTTGGCATACAAAGAATTTTCTCCAAACACGTTGATGCAAATATCCTCTACATTCATACGAGGTTCACCATCTGGTAAAGCTTGTTGATGTTCTCTCTTTTCTATCATTTGAGCCTATTATAAAATAAATGTATACATATATTAATAGTGTATTTACTTTCATTATGAAACATTTACATACTCTTAGTAGATAATAAAATAAGCCAAAGAGTTTAAAAATAAATTAAAATTTTAATTACAACTTACATAGTTACCCTCAACTTCGTTATCAGCCCATCCATTTTTGGCATTATGGAATGCAACACCATACATATCAATATCATCCAAATTCTGTCAAAAGAAGTTTCAATGTTAATTCATACACTGATTGACTATATCTAATTATAAATATAAAAAAGAATTAACTTACATTCTCATATTGATGTGCCGCAAGAGATTTAGTACCCAATTTATGATTGTGCTTTCGTTTTGCCCTATTATTGGACTGAGTCTCTGAAACTTTCTACAAATTTAACAAATAAAGAATTATTAATAATATTACTATTGAACAATGGTGCATTGTACTATAACAATGGAAATTATTTAGTAAGAAAAAAGTATATATACCTGAAACTTTTCTGTTTCCCAAAAGTCACACAACCAAAGCCAGTCATCTCGACGATTGGCAAGTTTCTCATAGATACTTTGTCTCGCCAAGGCTACACCACCGTCACCTTCAATTTTTGATAATATTTATGGGCATTTGAACGAAAGGTGGAATACTGTCTAGCAAATGACTTCCAAATGCAATGGACAACATGAGACTCCTCCACTTCGTAATTAAGCTTGTTCTTTAACATTTAAAACATTCTTGTGAGAAATTATTTGCATAAGCAGGATGTTAACATATAAGCAAAACCAATTGATATACAAATTAAAAAAAAAAACACTTACAACCAACTTTCTGAAAAGATCATCTTTTTTCTTAGATGGAATCTTTTCCCAACCCTCAACTTGCATTGGAGCTTCAAGCCTAATCAAGACCCCAATTTGAGTGGCATGTTTGGAGCTATGCTCTCCTACAGGTTTGTTGATCCCCTTTGGAATAAGGATTTTCGGCTTCTCTCCACATTTGCGAGTATATTTTTGGGCATTTAAGCCTCTAGTAAGACCTCGACTTCGCTTTTCATTTGTTAATCCTTAGTTAACAGAAACGTGTAAGTCGATAAAACAATAAATTTACTAACAATATAAATAATGCAGTTCAAAGGGAAAAAATAATTAAATATTACCATTGGTGCTGTCAGATGCTTTATCAACTGTTTCAGTGGTCGTTTCTATAAACAAATTCCTTCTTGTTAATACCTATGAAAAGAAATGGAATTAAAAAAAAAATTGATTTTCTATCAATAATACCTCTAACACTAGTCGTGATGTGCTCAATCGGCATACTGGGCACATAGTGAACTTGCGGTTCTTGTCGTGACACCCTAGCTGTAAATGATATAAAGGAAAAAAAGAAAAAAAAAAGTGTAAGTCTATAGAATAAATAAAAGTCAAAATATTAACGAAGTACAATATTGGATTACCTACTTCTCTAGTATTATATGGTGTTTGCTTGATTAAAGAACTTGAAATATTTGAGTTGCTCTTTGTTGGAGGAAGAGCAACCCTTTTCTTTTTATTAGTCACTGTGACATTTGAAATCAAATGAATTAATTTAAATTAGTCCATAATACATTACAAATAAAATGTCATACACATGAACAAGCAAACGCGCGCGCGCCCACACACACACACACACACATATCTATATATATATATATATATACGTATGTATGTATATTGATCAAGTCAACACTTTTGTAGCTTCTTAGTGTATATTCACTATATAGAAGCAAATGTAACAATTCAACTAAAAAAGAGCAAGAAGATTAAATCAAATGAATAAAATTTTTTAACTATGCATAGAAATATTACCACCCAAATTTTGAGGCAAAGAAGGATTAGTTGGGCCATCCATCACGTCCTTCGCTGCAGCCAAGGCTTTAGATAACTCTTGTTTGCGCTTCAAATCACTCGTATTGTTGGCCGTTGCCATTGCTCTTGACAATTCCATTTGACGCTTTGAAACGGTACTCATTTTTAAAACTTGATATCCTAATAGAATTAGATCTTCCAAATAAACAAAAATTATTGTAAAATTTTGAAACAAAAATAATCTTGATAACTTTTGAGAAATAAATTCATAATTTTTTTTTATGTATAGCCAGATATAAATAAAGGCTTTAAGAACAAATAAACAAAACTCTAGATTTACAGAAGTCTCTAAGTTTCTTTGATAAGTTGTGGTTTTCAAGGAGTCCAAATATGCACCATTCTACATTTCATATGCATTGCACATGGAACACAAGAACAAAATTAAAGCAGCAAATGAGATCTTTAATCCTGGAACACAAGAACAAAATTCTGCAGAAGAAAATTTGGTGTTCTGTTTTCCTGTTATTTCTTACCTGGAATGCATATAAGCAAAAACGAGGCTTCCCTTGGTTTTGTTTGTAGTCATTCTTTTTGGTGCAAATAGGCTTCATTCTTCTTATGCAGTTTACAAACTGATCCTTATTTAATTTCTGGTGACTAGGAAGGCTCAACCAGTTGAAAAATTGGAGGCAGCCTTCAAGAAGTTTCTTACTCGTTCAATGAGATGACAAAAGGCTATAGAAGTACACAATTTTTGCATATAGGATTTTTTTTCCTTTTACTTCCTGTCTCTGGTTTCTGTTTTATTGACTTTAACTTTGTAATTGATACAACTAAAAAAGGTTCATAGAGCCAAAATTTTCAAGGAGTCCAAATATTCAATATTGTGAATGTGTTGTGGTTTCTATTCAATCTTTTTCAGGAGCAGTAGAGAAAAGAGCATATAATAGACAAAGCAACTGACCTACTTCGGTGCAAAGCGTGCAATTTACGAAGAATACATAAACTTCCCAAAGAACGTCAAAGTAAAGAGTTAACAATGAGATAAAGGTTTCAGCATCTAACCTAAAATAAAATTAGCAAATAAAGCATTTCAATGACACATATTAATTGCAGAGAAACGTAGATACAAAGAAAAGGAGAAACTAGAGAACTCACACTCAACTTTGTCCAAATCCAAGCATAAGCACCTGCAAAACCAAAAGAAAAAAAAAATCTGAACTTTTAATGAACAAGTGGTGAGGGAAGACGTGAATAAGAAATATCAAATTTATTGAACAAGTGGTGGGAAGAGTGGTGAGTGAAAATAAAGATGAGGGAATAGAATTTATCCTTTCTCAATTACGGTAATTATGGAATTTGCAAAGATTTGGGATCTTTCTCAACCAACCATATAGAATTGGCGTCAATTAAAAGTGTTAGTGGTAAAAATTGGCGGAAAACTTTTAATGATACAAATTGGTGCCAAATACATTGGCACAATTTTTAAGAGTCTCAGTAGCATATGTAATTTTCCCAAACGTGGTTATATTTCTTATTTAGACAAATCCCAAATGTGGTCATAAAATTTTTAACCCTTATATAGGTATATTATATATATATATATAAATTAATAAATATATGTGGGATTATTTTTTATAATTTTATACATATATATAATTTAATACACTTATATTTAAAAATGTAAATAAACTTATATAAGAAGAAGAGGGGAGAAAAAGTGGACATGGCGACTATGGTGCAGCTGGACGTTGGGAGAGGGTTTGTTTCGCGAAGAAGAACGATAAAGGAAAGAAAAAAGGAAAAGAAAAGGAGTGTATGATAAGTAATTAAATATTATGTATATAATGGTAAATAATATATTGATTTTCAAACTCCGCACTCGAGCTCGAATATAATAAAATAACTAAAAATGCGTTTTTCATAGATTACCATATAAATACATTTTCCGGCGAAATATTCTACCAGAATCCCATCACATGCATGTCATATGAATTAACTAAGGGCAAATGCGTCATGACATCTGAAATTTTTGGAGTGGGATTTAAGCATCTGAAATGATGCATTTGCCTTTACTTAGGTCACATAACATGCATGTTATGGAATTTCGATAGAATATTCAGTTGGAAAATGCTTTTATATGACAATATGTTAAAAATACAAAGTTTAGAAGGCATGGGTCAATTATCATGCTTGACAATGGATATATCTTTGAAATTTTGGATGAATTAGATTGTGAATTCTGATAATCCAAATTTTCATTCAATTGGGGCTTTTCTTTTTTACCTCTTTATTAAAATAGTGAAAAGAATTGAAGAAACTAATCGTATTTTAGGATCATATTTGTTATATAATATATTAATATGACAAAAGTCCTTAAATATTATTTTATATAAGTATGTTAGATTTAAATAATTTATAAATATATTGTACTTAAAAAAGAAGACTGAACATGAAAAATGCAACAATAGTTTGACTTTTCATAAGTAAGTTATCTTTCATTATATATAGATATGTATAAATATTTAAAAAATTTGTAACTTTTCTCAAAAACTCAAATATGCTCGTGAGAATTTATGAATTATTAGTTGTTTAGTAAAACTAATAGTTTCTTTGTTATCATTAAAAAGTTATGTTAATATTATTTTTTAGTGTTTGCATCATTAGTTTTTACTTCTTAATGTAAAATTGCTTTTGTGTAATATACTTAAGAAAAATTTGTTACCCATAAAGAAAGAAAATTAAAACATAAAAACATTAAACACGATTTGTGTTTAAAAAAGTTTCCCTTTTCTGCCCAAGGCCTCAAGACCAAGAATACAAACACACTCTCTCTTTCCCGTCTCCCAAGCAGCCCTGCAAACCAAGTGCCCAAATCCCTCTCTCTCGCCTCTTGGTCTCTCTCTATCGGTCTCTCCCTTGCTCTCTCTATCTCAGTCTCTCACCTTCACTGACTCCGACAACCACCGACCGGCCGAGCACATCCACGAGCTCGAAGCTACAGCAGCCAACTAAAGGTACTTTCTCTCTCTGTTTTTTTTTGGGTTAAATCCCCTGTTTTGAAATTGAATGGAAAGAGAATGGACCTTGTGAATTTGCTTTTCCTTTTTCAATTTTCTGGAAAAGATGGGGTTGTTTCATTCGAATCGAATAGCAAAAATTCCATTGAATCAGTTGGGTGTACTTTTAAATTGGGTGTATTTTTGGTGAAAGTTCGTATAAGATTAGCACGGCTCTAAATAGCTATTGGACTGGATAGTAACATTATACCGCATACCAGCTTCACAATTTGGTCATGAATTGAACTGCCCCAGTCGTAGAAATGGTCATATATAACATACTGAAGGTATCCCTGGATGTGTGAGTATGTAGGCGTAGCCCTGTGAAGTGCCGCGTATTATTGAGACTATCAAAGAAAACGAGAGAAATCCCAATATCCAGCTTATGGAAGTAGATTTGTTTAAAGATCAAAAAATTTGTTCCATCTCGCCGAAAAAGTAATGTCCTCAAGTGAACTTGATTGCTTGTTTTCCAAATTTAATAAAAGGAAGATGTCTATATATATATATATAGTGCCTTTGCATCAATCATATATGAATTTTATTGCCCTTATCAAACACCAAACTTTGATTCACGATATTGTTGGTTCTATCTTCATGGAAAAGCTAACATATTATGATATATTGTAATGTTATTTTATAATGATGGATATGTTTAATACTTGATGGGTTTTGTATTAAAACGTTTAAGCTTAGATTTTTTGGGTTGATTAATATGAAGAAATAATTTTGGTACCCATCTTTTTGTCTAAAATGTATCTGATAAGAAAGACATATTATGGGGTTTCATCACTTTTTTGTGCTTTAATAAGTACTACACGGTTGTATAATGTTACATATGTTTTCTGTTATCTATTTTTGATGTATGGTTCTGTCTTTTCATGCTAAAAAGAAACAAATGGATAAGGATTGGGTCAAACTTAACGACTTTACATAAGTGGATTATGTTAATGGAGTTAAAAGATTCATGAGATTTGCTTTGGAGAACATTGGAAATGGAAGGAGTATGCCTTGTCCTTGTGGAGAGTGCTTGAACCAGATTTTACATGCACCCCACTTGGGGAAATTGCATTTGCTCACCAATGGAATTGATGTGAATTATATTGAATGGGTGTATCATGGTGAAAACTCTATTCAAACTATAGAGGATGGTGATGAGAATGGTTATATGGATGAAACATTTGAGGAAGAGGAGATGTTGGAAGATTTGAATAGTTCTATGCCTAATTTTGTTGAAGACTATGTTGATCAGCCAGATTTTGTAGTAAATAATAGAGATGAAAAATTTCCGAGACTATTGAAAGAGGCACAACGTAATCTATACCCCGGTTGCTCCAAATCACTGTTGTCTTTTCTTGTCAAGTTACTTCATATAAAAGTTTTAAACCGAATGACTAATAAATGTTATGATATGATTATTGATTTGTTCAAGCAGTATTTGCCAAAGGGTGATATTATTCCTTCATCGTTTTATGAAACAAGAAAGGTTTTAAAAGGCCTCGGTTTGGGTTATGAGCTTATTCATGCGGGCAAACATGATTGTGTTTTGTTTTGGAAAGAATATGATAGATTAAATAGTTGTCCGGTGTGCAATGAATCTAGATGGAGGGTAAATGATGGTAAAGGAAAGAAGATTACACATAAAATTTTGCGCTATTTTCCACTAAAGCCAAGGTTACAACGGTTGTATATGTCGAGGAAGATAGCTTCTGATATGAGATGGCATAAGGATGGAAAAGTTGAGGAGGGTGACACGATGATCCATCCTGTAGATTCTGAAGCTTGGAAAGATTTTGATAAGCAATTCCCTTGGTTTGCTCGAGATCCTCGAGGCATACGTCTTGGATTAGCAACCGATGGATTTAACCCTGTTGGTAACATGAATAATTCATATAGTGTATGGCCGGTGATTTTAATGGCATATAACCTACCACCTTGGCAATGCCTGAAGGAACCTTATTTGATGATGTCTCTTTTGATTCCTGGTCCTCGATCACCGGGAAAAGATATTGATGTATATCTTAGACCTTTGATAGATAAGTTAAAGGAATTATGGGAATTCGGAATAAGGACACGAGATGCAAACACCGAAGAATATTTTTATTTACATGCAGCAATTTTGTGGACAATAAACGATCTCCCTGCATATGGTGATTTATCTGGACATCGGACAAAGGGATATTGTGCTTGTCCAAGGTGTATCTTTAATACTCTGTCTCAAATGTTAAGAAGTAAGATTGGTTATGTTGGTCACAGGCGATACTTGCCGCGTTACCATCCTTATCGAAAAAGTCTTAAATTTAATGGTAAGGTTGAAACTCGGTCCAAGCCGATGGAGCCTTCTATTAACCAAATTATAATGCAACTCAAAGAAGTAGAAAATGTCGTTATTGGCAAGCATTTAGAAGACAAAAGGCAAAAAAAAAATCTTCTCAGCAGCCACGTTAGACAAAAAAGAGTATATTTTTTGAGTTGCCATATTGATCGAAACTCAAATTGCGGCATAATCTTGATGTAATGCATATTGAGAAGAATATATGTGATAATGTTATAGCAACGATTCTTGACATTGATGGCAAATCGAAAGACACTGAAAAAGCTCGGTTAGATTTGGAGGATATGGGTATAAGAAGTGAGCTGCACTTAAAACCGTTACAAGGCGGCAAAACTAACAAAAGTGGTAAAGTTAAGTGTTTGAAGCCACGTGCACTTTTCGCTTTATCCCAAAAGGAACGAAAAGAGTTCTGTGAATTTCTAAAAGAAGTAAAATTTCCGGATAGGTATGCTACGAATATTTCCAAGTGTGTGAATGTCAAGGATGGTAAGATAACAGGACTGAAAAGTCATGATTGCCATGTTCTGTTACAGCGTTTGCTTCCTGTAGGAATGCGTGGTTATCTACATAAGGATGTTCTTGGTGCTATAACTGAGTTAGCAAGTTTCTTCAGACAATTATGTTCAAAGAAACTTAATTTGGATGTTCTCGAAAGTTTGGAAAAAAAGATTCCGGCAATATTGTGTAGGTTAGAAATGATCTTTCCACCTGCTTTTTTTGATGTCATGGTCCTATTTAGCAGTTCATTTGGCACAAGAGGCTAAGCTTGGGGGACCGGTTCATTATAGATGGATGTATCCTATAAAGAGGTAAATATTATATCTGTTTTACTTTCTTTTGTTTTAACCAAAATTGAAATTCTTTACTTATAGTGTTTTCCTATCTTGTTAGTTAACATGTTTTTTCCCCTTTATATCTATATTCTTTTATTGCAAGCTTAGGTATCTTAGTAGTCTAAAAGGAATGGTTCGAAATAGAGCTTGTCCCGAAAGTTCTATTGCAGAGGCTTATGTTGTCAAGGAGTGTTTGAATTTTTGCTCACTGTATCTTCATGGAATTGAGACAAAATACAACAGAGATGGAAAAAATCACGATGGTGAGGAAAGTCCAAATGCAACAATATCAGTTTTCAAAAGTAAGATTCGCACGTTTGGAGTAATAAGTTTTACTCAGATGACACCTGAACAGTATAATGCATTGCATTGGTTTGTCTTGCATAATTGCGTGGAGATAGAATCATATTTGAGGTAATTAGAATCTTTTTTTTTTTGTTTTTTTTTTATGATAATATCATTCTTTTGACATTGTTTGGTTAAATTATAACTTTATTGATGTTCAGAGAGCATGGAGAAAAACTTCAACAGGAAAATCCTATTGGTTGGGAGACGAGGAAAAAGAAAGAGTTTGCTTCATGGTTTGAAAATCGAGTAAGAACTTAAATATTAATTTATAATTTCATTCATTAGAAATAAACTTTCCTTTTGTACATTTGCTCACCAATGTTGTTTTCTTAAGCTCAGATTAAAGAGCTTCGAAATTTAAAATCATCAGAAGCTACTGATGAACTTCTAGCACTCTCATCAGGTCCTGATTATCGTATTAGCAAATGCAATGGGTGCATAGTAGAAGGCATCAAGTATCTTACTTACAAAAGAGATAGTCGACGTGTGACACAAAATAGCGAAGTGTGCACAGAATCTGTACATAAGGGAAAAATGATCAAGTTTTATGGAGTCTTAGAAGATGTGATTGAGTTGAGCTATGTTTATGGCTTTCGATGCGATTTATTAAGTTGCAAATGGTTTGACTTAGGTCGATGTAAACCAATAGAGATAGATTGTGATTTTACAAGTATAAATATTAGCAAATTGTGGTATGAAAGTGAACCTTATGTATTAGTGAATCAAGTAACTCAGGTTTTCTATGTTCGCGATACAAAACTAGCTAGGAATTGGAAAGTTGTCCAAAGTGCACAACATCGACATCTATTTGACCCATCACATCTTCAATTTATAGATGGGAAGGAGCCTGATGTGAATGATGCATATCAACAACAAAATTGTGTTCATATTCAAGTTCAAGATAATGTGGAAGAGGTCGAACTAGTAGTACGCAGCGATGAAGCTCCAATAGAGATTGAAATTGCTAAAAACATAATCCATCCACGTGTCATTATGGATAACGAAGATGCTGGAGAAAATGAGGAAGAAGAAGATGAGTCGTTGGCTGAATATTGGAGCAATGATAGTGAATCGGCTTCTCAAGCTTATGTGGACAGTGATTTGGAATAATAAGCTAATGCATGTATGATTAGTTACTCTTCTATTTAACTTAGTTTGGTATGTGTTAAAATTTTTATTACAACTAGTTTTTCATTCTTCTTTTCTTTTTCCATTATTTGAAGTTTTACTTTATTCTTTCCGTTATTTGTAGTGGGATAGCTCCGTCTTTTATATAGTTCTATTATGGATAATTGCTATAATCATATTCGATTTTTGTTGTGGTTTATAAAATTTTGTTAGGATAAACTTACTAGGAGGCTTACATGGATGTATTTTTATTGGCGTGCGGGTGCTGACACATGGATTGTAAGGTGCTTTTATTCTTTAAGAGGACATGTAATTTCATTTATGTGTTGTTGGCATTTGGACATCTATATCCATCGAGTTATTTGGATTTGTTGCACTTAATTCATTTCCTTAATTTCAACAGGTGTATGGAATTCTTGGAAGTGATTGGACTAGTGTACATAGGCCAGACTAATTTCTGCATCGATCAAGGCCAGTTGATGAAAATAGCTTGTCATTATTTTCTCTGATGCACATGGACCAAAGAACTTTTTGCTAGAATAAGTTAACATATTTGCTCTGGGTTTCTTTATTTTTGGCTTATAGTTGTTTTTGATCAATATTGTAAGGGAGTAGTGCTCCTTATTTATATTTTATTAGCTACTTAGGATTTTGGAGCTTACTTAAATTGTATATGTTTTTTTGTAAATTTTCAACTTAATTAATTAGTAAAAAAGGGGTCCATTGAAAACCCCTTGCCAGACATGAGCCAATTTATGGGGGAAAAAATCATTATTTGATTCTATTGTATACATATTACCAACTAAATTAATTTAATTTAGCAATCGCTATTTAGTCATTAGTATATATGTATTAGCAATCTTTTGACTTTTTTTTGCAACTACATTTTTGGCCGCAACTATACACAAATTAGCAACTAATTATTTTTTTTTTCTTGTTACTAAATCATATAAAATGAAATAAAATTTACAACTAAATTAGAATTATTGCATCCATTTATTTGGTTGTTGAAAGGTATTCTTTAGCAACAGTGTTCCATGATAACAATATGGTTGCTAAAGTATATCAAATATACAAATTGTTGCAACCATTGAAAAATTATTGCAACTAATGGCTTGGTCGCTAAAGAAATACTTTTTACCAACTAATAAAAAGTGGTCACTGAATCATATAAAATGAAAAAAAAAATTGCTACAAAATTAGAATTACTACATCCATTTATATGGTGGCTAAAAGGTATCCTTTAACAACAATGCTTCGCTACCACAAAATGGTTACTAAAACTTGTTAGAAATACCACTTGTTGCAACCGTATAAAAATTATTGCAACCAATGATTTTGTTGCTAAAGAAATACTTTTTACCAATCAATAGAATGTGGTCACTATATGCCTAACTATAGCAACCATATTAATGTTATAGTGACCGCGATTTTTCACATTAGCAACTAAAAATTTTGTTGCTGATAATTCCATTTTCAACCACCATTATTAGATGGTTGCTATACACGCATCTATAGCGACCAATTTAATAATTTGTTACTAAGTACTTTTAGTAACTACCCTGTTGTTACCACCGGTGACCAAGTATTTTTTGGTTGCTATAGGTTTTACCGACCATTTTCGAACTTTTAGTGACCATCGTTAATGGTTACTAAAACTAGTTTTTCTTGTAGTGAATAGATTTACTTGCTCGAGGCATTTAGCCATTGATGCTCCTTAGCATCGCAGTTGCCATTAACTTAGTCAGCGATCAACTAGGAATCGAATAGGGCCATCAAGCTTTGCACACCTTCTCCTAATGTGATCATCATACCTGAGATGAGGACTTCGTACTCAACTTCATTCTTGGTGATAGGAAATTTCAAATGGATGATGAAGTCAAGCTCATACCTGTGTTCATCTCGGAGGTATACTCTTACCCTGCCACCCTAGGATGTGGAAGGCCTATCTACTTGGAGGATCCACATCGAGGATAGGGATGGCTCTTGGGCTGGGAATATTTCAACAATAAAATTAGACAAAACTTGAGCATGAATCAGTTTTCAGGCTTGGAAAAGGATATCAAACTCTTCGAGCTCAACCACCCACTTGATCAGTTTGCTCGAAGTGTTGGGCTTGGATAATCACTATTTCAATAGTTCATTTGTCAGGATGATAATTTTATATGCTTAAAAATATTGTCGGAGTTTTCGAGCAAAATGGAATAATGCCAATGCTAGCTTTTTTATTTGCAAATAGTTTTTCTTTGGCCCTTGTAGGAGTTTACTTATATAGTACACTGATCGGATTTATCCCCCTTAATCGTCACCAAAACCGAGCTCATGTCATTCAAGGATACTGCTAAGTATATATACAACGATTGTCCTAAGGCTGGTTTCGACAAGAGAAGAGGCGAGGTTAAATATTGCACCAAATTAAACAGAGCTCTTCGGCATTCTTCCTTCTATTTTCAATCTTTTATCATCCTTAACGCTTTAAAAAGGGGGAGATTTCTATCGGCAGATCTTGATATAAACCTATTGAGGGCGATCACACACCCTACTAACGTTTGGACTTTCTTAATCAACCCCAGGGGCTCAATATCGAGTATAGAGCAAATCTTGGTTAGATTGGCCTCAATCCCTCTGCAGCTAACAATGTAGCCCATAAATCTTCCTCCTTGAATGATGTCTTGTTAATGTCCTCGATGACCATGAAAATTTGATAGTAGCATCCATCATACTCATCAACTCACATCCTACAATTGAATTGACTAGATAGTCGATTCAAGAAAGGAAATAGGGTGTCCTTTGAGCAGGCCTTGTTTAGATCGGTGAAATCGTTACACATCTTCCATTAGGCCATCACCTTTTGCAACAACAGCTGCATTGTACAACCAGTCTGTGAATTGGATTTCAACAATGTACCCTACATCTAATAATTTGTTTACTTCTTTCTTGGCGATTATGTTTCTCTCTATACAGAAGATTTTCTTCTTTTGCCTAACGGGTTGATCGAAGGGTCCACACTAAGATAGTGAACTATCACCTCGAGATCAATGCCTAAAAAATTTGAGGCCTTCCACGCAAAAATGTCATTGTTTTCTCTCAAGAGTTTGATAAGCATTAGGGTTTGAGGTGGGTCCCAAGCCATGTAGTCTTGCTTGGGTTGCCCTTCTTGAGCTTAATGAGCTTCAACTCTTCTATAGGCTTGATCCTGCTCTCTTTTTATGACGGCCCAAAAATACCCTACTATTTTATTATAACAAAATATCCTTTTAAAAGTAAGAGTACATGATTTTCATTTTATTATAACAGCTTTATGGAAAAATTTACTACAACATAGTAAAATCACAGTTATACAAAAATCGATATACAAGTGAAAATAATAATTTTAGCAAAATAAAAGCTTCATAATGCACGGTGGTGCCTTCCTCCTGATTGATTATATCATCTTTGCCTAAAAAAAACGTTCAGAACATATGTCAACACGACAGTTGAGTAGAGAATTACTTAATCACATAAGGTGAGGTGTGTGTTATGTGAACATAATACCAATTTTCTCAACATTTCACATTGTCTAGCACATATTTCACATAATACTTATACCTTTGAGACAACACTTATTGTGAACATACTCCTTTTATTTAACTTATGATATTAAGTAACCCCTGCCTTAATAAACTATGTATATAACCATGGATATACCAAGATTTGAGAGTGTTTGTGAAAGTGTTTGTAGGTGAGTGTGTGTGTGTGTGTGTGATCGTGTGAGGGTTTTGTGTGTTTGTGTGTCTGCTGAAAAATGGGGAATAAGGCCTCTATTTATAGTGATTTCAACTAGAGACAATTATTATATGAATTATCTTCTTGCATTTAATGCCTTCTTTCCAACTAATACTTATGCATTAAATGTGATCATACAAGTGTGAGTCTATAATGTCCAAATGTTAACTCTAATTGTATATATGTGTTACCCTAAGGTATGAAGTGGTAGTCTAAGTGATGGAGATGAAGACATGTGTAAATAAGTGGAGGGCGATCATCACAAGTGTTAAGATAGTTGTCACCCTAAATTGATACACTTGTGACTCTAATATGATGCTTTGTGCCCTATTTCCATATGATTCTTACAAGTATTACCTCTTTAAATCCTATCCATACACATATATTATTACACATTCAAGATTTGTACATTTGTATAGTTAGGTGTAAAGTACCATTAATTAGTGCAAATGACATCAAAATGACATTTTACATATAGAAGAAACATTATATATATACAAAATTTATATATACATTTATATAAAATATATCTCATATGTGTGTGTGTGTATATATATACTTGAACATATACATATATATTTATACAAATATTTGATATATATATATATATATATATGTGTATATACTTAAAAATATATTTCATATAAGTATGAAATAATTCCTAGTATATTTCTAAATATAAATAATCTAAATTATAATGTATATAATCGAACACATATGTGTCTATTCATATGTATATTTTTGAATGATATATGTACTAATCATAGTTATCACATAATGATCATATAAAATGTCACATATATCACATATAAAATAAAGATCACATAATGATCATATAAACATGAAACAATAATATAATTAGATGGAGAGTTCCATTACTAAAGTGAGTCGTAGAAAATTTGGCATATACCCGGGATCTGACCACCAGCGTATTTTGGTTGGGATTTAGAGCGTTTAGGTTGGAAAAAGGGGAATGACGGCACAGTGAGATAAGGTAATCACACAAAGATGTGAAAAAGATTGAAAATGTGAAAATTATGTGATTATGAGCTTGGATAATTATGTGACAATATGCACGTATTTCACACACGTACCTCCTATTATTAAGTAAAATTTCTACTCAACATATGTGTTGATGTTATTTTTATATGATGTTTTAGCCGAAAATGAGGCAGGAATTACTAAGGACAATAGCGAGGAACGTTTTGGCACTTTTAGCGAGGAACGATTTGGAGCTTTTAGTTAACTAAGATAATAGATGTTATTTTGTATCTATAGTCAAGTCTTGGAACTTGGATATTATAATTTAGTTTAGCCTTATTTAATTTTTTTTATGATAATAAAATAGTCAGTTGTATGTTTTCACAAATTAGCTAGAAGCTCCAAGTAGTCACACTTCCGCCTCCCTTCTTTTAGCCAGTTCAATTTATAAGCATTCTGGCATGTCGATATAAGGTGCCTGCATGTCAATGGGGCGAGGAGGAGGTACCCTCTTTCCACCTAATAACATAGAATAGCACTTCTATGCGTCGAATATGAGGTAAATGACCTGGACGATATCGACTGGGTCAAAACTTTCATCATCAAGTGATAGTTGGAAATGACCGCTCAAAAAGCATAAAGGGCAGGCCTTCTGAGGATAATGTTGTAAGCGAAGGGTGCGTCCACCACCAAATATGTGACCATTATAGTCTTTCTTCTTGAGGCTTTACCCAGAGAGGTGGGAAGTTGTATCTGCCCAAGGGGCATTACCTCCGAGCCTTCAAAGTCGATAAGATGCATCTGAACAATCGAAACATTGTAACTGCCAAGCTCCATCTTCACGAAGGTAGAGGCAAAAATAATGTTGGTAGAACTCCCATTGTCGATCAACATCTTAGTGACGGCATAATTGGCTACGTCTAACTTGATCGCTATTTGTAATCAGAAGCCTTATCCAACCCTTTGGGATTTGGGATATGCTCGAGATCCCTATCAATAAAAACCTCTCTCATATATGGTAGTTGCTCTGATTGAGGTACCTTTCCACCAACTTCCTTTCGCTTTTGGTGTCACCACCATTAAGTCCCGCAGCAATTGTATAGATGACTCCTTAGGTAGGGAGATTTTCTTACACAACAAGCTGTTTATCGAGATGGAGATCGATCCCAACATGGGGAGCACATCCTTTCCCTCCTCAAGGAGTGTGAATCATCATCCTTCGAGGATGGAGAGAAGTTCCATTGAGGAGACAAGGATTGACCACACCGGCTCCCCTCACCCTTGGCTTCCTTCTTTTTCAAGTATTTCTTGATGTCCAGATGCCCCTCATTGATCATTCTCTGTATTTCCCTCTTTAGGGCATAACAGCCCTTAGTATCATGATTTTTGATCTATTTATGAAATATGCAATACATGTTCCCTTTCAGAGCTTTGTCCTTCTCTTACACTTTTCTTGACCTTTTGAATAAAGTGGGATCGTTAGTGGATAGGGTGGTACATATTTCCTTCCTTGACACCACTAGAGGGTGTGAGGTTAGAGTCCTATGATCGATCCTGATAATCATTCCTCTGTTGAGGCCTCTTGTAACTCTTGTCTTATACATACATGTACTGATGTGCTAAGGACATCACTTTTTCTATTGTAGCAGGGCGTTTTCTGCCTATATGATCTGAACAAGCCTGATTGCATATGGCCCCCATAATAATATCGAGGAGAAAATCCATTTGCACACTCTCGACCGTTAACTACTTGATGTTAAATCGGGTAAAGAAATTCCTTAGTAATTCACCATCTTTTTGCTTAATCTTGTGCAGATAAGGAGGTAACTTGGAGATACTTTTCGTATGAAAGTGATTAACAAACTTTACACACAAATCAAGGTAGCTCCTGATCGATCTAGACGCTTGGTGAACATACCAAGTCGAGGTCATGCCTTGGAAAATGATGACCAGTAGCTTGGCCGCGAACTCATCCTCGATCATGTGTACACACGTGGCATGTTTGAATTGGATCAAATGCTCTTTGGGGTCGGAATCCCTATCATATCGAGGAAGATTTGTAGGAATCTTGTACCCGGGTGAAACACGAGCCTTTTGAAGCTCATAGTAGAAGGGATCCGCATAGTCACCTACAGAGGGGTGCTAAGCAGATCTAGATCGAGTAGTAAGCTCATCAAGGTACATGTTAAGGTCATCCCTTCTTTGAGAAAGTTTCTGAACCTCCGCCCAAGGCCTCTCTCCTCACCGAACCTTTTCAATTCGATAATGAATCTTTGTAGCTTGGTCGGAGATCTCCTCGAGGTGATCCCTCTGGGATCTTGATATGGGGGTTGAAGATACAGCCACCAAAGACTCAGCTACCTCCTCAATAGGATGAGGAGGAGGGCTCAATGTGCCCTCCTAGGCTCTCACCAAAGTGGATAGAGGAATAAGTTTTAGTTCAGAAGGACATCCCGCTCGACGTGAATTCTTCCTGCCATGTAGCCGGGCCTTTAGCAATGAGGGTAGGGTTTTGAGAACCTTACCCATGAATCTTGCGGAGAAACATAGCGAGCTACTCAAAAGTCAAAACAATGAGATTTTGTCCTTGTTAGGCAACAAGCGCAGCCCCCGAAGCAAGAAGTAGAGGTGGAGGTGGGGGTGAAGCATTAACATGCTCCTCAATATTAGGAAAATTCATGGATAGGGGCCATATCTTTATACTGGCTCTTCGCGTAGTAACCATATCTCACTCACAATTCAAAAGGCCCTCCTTATAACACCAAAATGATGGTGTTGATTCTTAGATCCGAACAAAAGAATGTTCTGGTCCGATGAGAATAACGGGTTGCTGGATCGGTCCCTAAACTGCAAGCAAAGAACATATGTGAGCCTAGCCGAAAGAGTCTTCAGCGAAGACCCTTCGATGCTTAAGTCAGTAAGAGTTCGAGCATAAAATCGAAATGTGAGGTAATGCACTACAGAAAGTATAAATACAAAGATAGAGTGTGTACCTTCATGAACAGTAGAGACCTTTTATTTATAGTGCTCAACTTGGAATGGATAGAATTTGAGATGAGGTAGGCATCTCGTACAAAGAATACTCCCCTAATACAGGGTATTGGAGTTTTTGGGTACAACGATTGTGTCAAAGACCGTTATTGTAGGGGACCACTCTAAGGAAAAGTAAGGGACTACTCCGATGAGGAGTAAGGGACCACCTCGAAGAGATGTGAAATTTTACTCCGAGAAAGCCAAACTTACACCGAGGAGAACCTTGATAGGTAAATAGCTTGGCTTGGTGGGCATAGCCTAAAGAGGGTGTTCTCTTCAGGATCGAGAGTGGCCTTTAGGTAGCTCCGAGCTCAACTAATGCGACGTATTTCATTTGGATGAGACCAGTTTAGGGTAAAGACATACCTTTTAGTAGTGTGTATACAAACTCTATGATTTTCTTCTATGTGTGTATATGTATGTATACCGTAGGTGTGTGTGTGTGTGTGTGTGTGTGTGACAGCAGTTGTGCGCCGTGTATATGTGTTTGTGTGGAGTGTGTGTTGTGTTTTTCAATTGACGGGAGGATCCCCTATTTATAGATGTTTGCCCTAGACACACATTATTTTATTAGCAAATCTTTGGTCCTTTTCAAGTCATTTGTTGTGGCAAAATTTTAAGTTGTCAAAGTGTTCAAATTAAGATATGGTAAGGGTTTAGGTGCAAAGAATCCTATATCTATCATATCTAATTGTGTGTTTCTGGCTAAATTATAGCCATTGATTTTTACTTAAGGGCTAAGGGCAAAATTATAGCCCTTGGATTAAGATTAAGACTTGTAGGTAATTGTCAACGTGTGATGATAATTAGTCCAAGTAAGTACACAAGTGTGTTTTCTTCATCAAGTAGTATACACAAGTGTCCTAGGGTTTATGATGATAAATACAAGTGTTCCTACATGTGTCTCTCATGTCTTGAAGATTGTCTTACCTTAAAATGATATGTGCAAGTATCTTGTGAATTTTGAAAAATCAAGATTCTAGACTTTATCTTAAATTTTATAAGAACAAGTATCCTATGACTTGTAGTAATAATGAAAATGACTAACCTCCTACAAATTATAAGAATAACATGTGTGTCCTAGCATATCCTTGCTAATGAAAATGATAGATGCCTAAAATCTTACTTAACATATATATATAAACAAGTATTCTAATACATGTAGTAAATGAAATTCTTCTAATATATTAATATAATAATAATTTTCAAAATTTCTACATATTTTTCATGTAATTTTCAAAAATATACATATATATTTATATAATTTTCTGAGTTTATGTATCAAAAATATATTTTCGGTTTTACACATATAGACTATAAAATTTTGGTTTTTTGATGCAAGTATGGTATACAAATCCGATTTTTATTAGTATAACTAAAGTTATTAGACCTATTTTATTTGTAAATGCATATGTTTGGCCTTTACTCACATATACTATATAATTTCGGTTCTTATGTTCATATGTTATAGTAATCGATAAATATAGTTAGTATCCTATTTTGCGTATAAAAAAATTGGGATGTCACAAATAATATCAAAAAAAATACTATATTATAATATATTCACCTAATAATTCATAAATCATATATTTATGTACACAAGTGATTAGCATAAAACTTCTTCTATAGAATATAAACGTGACACTCCTCTCTTTATTTCCTTTTTCCATTTTTTTTTTCTTTCTTACTTTAGCTACATAATTATTAAGCTGTGTTGTTGGAGATGCACTAAGTGGAGTGTGTGGGGCTTAAAAAAAAAGTACTTTGGCGCTTTTGGCTAAAAAAAAAAAGTTATTTTGAGTGTTTGATTAGACAATTTTTTTTAAATTAAGTGGAGAAAAAAGTAAAAATAGAGAAGTTAGGGGAAAATTGCTTTTATTGGTTTAAAAGTAATTTTTCGGTATTTTTATAAATAAATTGAATTTTTTTTGAATTACCACCTACCAATTTGTAATTGATTTTTATTTTTATTTTTATTTTTATTTTTATTTTTAAATACTTTCAATTTTTACTATAAACTTTTAAATAATTTTTATTTTTATTTTCAAATACTATATACTTTTATTATTCAATTTTTTTTTTAAGTTTTTCAAAAACTCAATTTCTCTAAATATGACCCTCTGAACACCCTCTAAATATGACCCATGTCTATTCACATTCCCACTCAAGTGACAAATCAGCCTGCATTTATTAATGTTGTTGGTCCCAATTAAAATATCTCAGAACGTTTCAGAACACTGATGACCCGGAAAAGTCTGGCAGCCACAGAAGCGATCACTAACCTAATGTACATGTTATTTTCAGAGGTCCAGTTCGTACATTTTTGCTTACCTAGATATGTTTTAAAGGTTTAAAGTTGAAATGTCAACATCATGATTGGGGCTGTGGTTACGGACATGCTCGTCCAATATTGCCCATAAAATTTGATCCTGGGTATTTTTGCGTGTCTCCTAAGTGCATAGGATTCAAAGGTAAGTCAAGGACTCGAAATATTTGAAATTAAAGATGCAAATGAATCGAGCTTGTTGTGAGCTGGACAAGTCGATTTTATAAAAGTTTAAATTCGAATAAGCCAATTCGAGTGTAATTTGAATTTATATAATTTTTTAGTCGAACTTGAACTAAATAATTTTTATTTATAGGTTCGTAACCGTTTCTTTTCTCTTTATATTTATTTTTACATTTATATAATTATATATATAATTATCAAAATATATATATATATATAGTATATATTGATTTTTGAACTAGAATCCAAGCTCAAATTCAACTCTACAATTTGAACCCAGTAAAATATTTGAAATTTGAGTTAGAGCTCAGGCTCAAACTTATAATTTATTCATATATTTGAATCAAACAAGTCGAGCTCGAGCAAGATCTATACCAAGCTCTAGCCCCACTTTTCTTGGCTCGTCAAGCTCAAGCTCAACCTTGATTTATTTGATTGGAGCTTGCATTTCAGCATTAAATAAAAATTAAAAAGAAAAATAAAAGTAAAAGGCCAAATATCAGCTCAACTAGACTTGTTTTCATTCGTGCTCGAAACATCACACTAAATTGATAACTTGAACTCAATTTTATACATATGCTGAATATTGAGTAGATTTTATCTTTTAGTAATTTTTTTTTTTTTTGAAAGGTTATCTTTTAGTAATTTAATAAGCATACAAATTTAAGACTCTATTAAAGGGGAATTTGCGGGAATTTTAACTTCTTGAAAATTTCAAGAAGCTAAAACACGAGTTTAAATGCTTTGGACTTGTGTGCCTTTTTTTTTTTTTTTTTTTTTTTGAGCATCTCAAAAGCAGAAATTGAGAAATAAAACACTTGTGGTTATTTTTAACTAAAAGTTAAAAATCAATAAATAGAAGCTCTTCCAAATACCCTTTAAATAGAAATTTAAAAAAAAAAAAAAAGCAAGTAAAAAAAGGTTAAGCTACTGAAATGCTCTCCCACTTGGTTATTTTTGTTCATAAATTCATTTAACAACAAAATCAAACTCCACAAAAATTAAATTAAATTAAATTATATTAAAAAGAAAAATTAATGCCTTTTGGTTTGACAGAGTTATATTATAATCCTGAAATCTTAAATAATGAAAAGACAAAGAATTGTTATTTTGTTTTGCTTTTGAATTGTTTTCTCTTTTATCCTCTTTCCATGTTCGATTTTCTTCAATGTCACTCAATTATATAACAATCCTAAAATCGTAGATAGTCTATGGTATGAAAAATAGATGTACTATGGCCCCGACTTGCCTTGTTCCACAATAGTATTTATTTTGTGGATAAAATACAACCAACTACACCAACATTTGGCACAAATACAGATTAATCCCTCATTTTTCAAAAACTATCAGAACAACCCTAATTAATTTTTATCATTGTTTAACAAAAGTAAGCTTATGCTAGGTTTTTTTGACTAATATTGGTGTATGTTTACATGATTTTTAAATACTATTCTTTGTCCGGAGCGTCTAGCCTAACGGGCGTGTACCCTGTCGCGGAGGCATGGGGAGTGTAAGGACTAGGATTCGAATCCTATTAGGGTGCGTGCGTGGTTTATCATTTTACATCCAAAAAAAAAAAATACTATTCTTTTGGCCACATTATTCCATAAATGACCTTTGGGCTAAATCTAAGATGAGCAAGGGGTATTTGTAAAGTTAGAAAACTCATTGTAATAAATTTTAGAACGAATACATCAGCACGCAAATTAAATACACGCACTAACACATACCGAAATTAGAGTACAATTTCACATGTAGAAATTTGAGAAACCGTCGCCTAGGGTTACAGATCCAACAATGGTTTATGTTTTAGAGCCTGTTTGGATAGGTTTTTTTCAAAGAAAAAGCATTTAATTTTTGAAAAAACAATATGTTTGGATGACTTGAGAAACTAGTTAAAAAAAAAAAAATCAAAAGCTGGTGTTTTTTAGAAACTGTCTAGTATAATTTCAAATAAAAATACTTTAAATTATTACATTCCAATGCAAAATTGTTTAGCTTTAACTATACACACAACTCGAGGAATTTTTTTTTTTTTAGCTCTCACTAGTTGTTAACAATAACAATTTAACACACTAATTTTATAGTGTTAGCATCTTATAAAAAATCATTTAAATTTTAAAGATAGGTAACTATTCCTTTACTTTATTGTTTAAATGAACTTATACCCTTTTAATTTTAAAATATTCAAAAACTCTTTATAACCTTTTAATTTTAAAATATTCAAAAGCTCTTCACTTTCTTTTCTGAAAGAGCTTATGATATTCTAATATCTTTCAGGAGCATGTATACTCCTCGAAAAAATTCACACACACTATATCCTTACAAACTCTCAAGCATTTTATGAGATATTTTGAAAAGCTTCCTAGCTAATCAGGCAAATTTTTATAAGTAAATCAATCTCTAGTTCATCCTTTGCCAATTAAGCGTTAAGTCATATGTGATGCAATCACATACCGTGAGGCGTAAGCTAATAATATCAGACCCATTTCAATAGACTTTTAAGAGAGAGAGAGAGAGAGAGAGAGAGTACATGCCAAACCATGCAAACATCTTGTTTTTCCGCTGAAATGCGTTTTAATAAAATAATTAATAAGTGCTCGTTGTCTGGTTTAAGTAACGAGACTTTTTAAGACGAGGGAGATAAACAAATGAGCTAAAGTTTATCAACTTCTTAGACTCAAAAGACTCCCATCCCTCTTATAACTAAACGTGAGCGTACTTACATCTGATACTGATTATCACAGTTTGACGGTACAATAGCGGTCATCATTACACTATTTCATGATTAGTCAGCAGCCAAATACTGAAATAGAAAACTAATTATTTACAGCCTCAAATGGCAATTAAACAGATCATCAAGAGACTATAAGCTGTCCGACTTGCACACTTCTTGGGAACCTCTGCTAATACGAGGAAAAGTACCTGTTCAACAATGTAGCATAAAATATAGCATCAGAGTCGAACCTCTGCTAATACGAGGAAAAGTACCTGTTCAACAATGTAGCATAAAATATAGCATCAGAGTCGAAATTGAACATCGGTATACTGATACTTAAGAACCACTTCAACTAACAGTGCGTTAAAAAATGTTTCAGACGTGCAGATACTGAACTATGAACTTCAATTTGCTATAGGCATGAGTTCGGGGGAACCTTTCAGATCCCCATATTTTTCTGCTACATTAATTTCAACTAAATGGTCCAAAACTTATGCGTGGAAGGAACTACCAAGGATGGATTGTTAAAGCAACCAAAAATAAATAATAACTACAGCGGTTAGTTAGGGAAAACACCCCGATGTTGTGCCCTTTTTCACAAAATTCCCTGTAGTTACAAATACCACAATAACAGATACCCCCAAATTGCAAGTGGAATTTGTAATACAAAACCAAACACTAGGAGGGTATTTGTAATTTTTCATATCACATGGAGTTTTGCCAAAGCAGGACCAGCGTCGGGATTTTTTGTATTAACCCTAATTAAAAACAAATGTACAAAATCATACACTTATGGCTGTCCGGTGCTTAAGAAGAACAGCATGTAGCTCGGGATCCTTCTGCAGGTCTGTCAACCAGAACCATTCCTGCTGGGTTTGGGGTGGGTTGAGCTCTCGGTAACCTCTTAGCTGTAAACATCAGAATGAAAAATTAAAACTAGCACTAAATCGAAATATAGTTTCACAAAGGTTGTATGCGGATCGTACAGGTCAAAATCATCCATCAGACAACTTGGTTACCCTCATTTCATTTAGCAAGAGCTTTTGAAAAGAAAGATAAAGAATAGAGAACATCCCATCCAAGTAAGCCCAAAATGGGATGGGTTTAGGTGGGGATTATTAGGTTGTTGGTCCAAAATGGGCACAAGGAAGTCAATAATGGATCCAACCCACAGATTTAACTAAAATCCAATAAATCTGAAAATACTAACTTTTATTAATGATCACAAGTCCATATCATTCCCCTTTCCTCCTTTCTTTTCAAGTCTCATGCCTCTGAAACTTCTAATAGTGTCCCTATTTGAACAAGACTTGAAAAACTTTTACCTCGTACTAGGTTATGCTGCTAACTTAGTTCCAAGTTAAATCTACTATAAAATTACGGACTAAAAGCACTGAGTTCCGATAATCAATCAAAAATATATCAGATGCGTCGAGGACAAAGAGTAAGAAGACCCTCATGAAGATTGTAATTGCCTAGGCTAGAATGCCACATGAAGCCAATATTTATCAAGAAAGAACAGAAAGCTTGCCCCATAGAGCTAACTCTTACTTTTAAAGTAAAAACCAAACAAGATCAACTGCTCATGCATATAGAGAAAAGGATATAATACAAACATCAAAAGGTCAACAAGACTAAAAACAAAAACAATAAATGACAATTGGACACCGCGACATTAGAACACATCATTGACATACGTAAATGAATTTTTCCACGTAAACCAAAACTCCAATGCTTTCAGAATGACAGAAAAAAGTAGGACTACTTTTCCAATTTCTCTCGTCTCCTTGTTGAGTACCATTAACTTGATTGAAAGTTTAACCACATAAGTGGGAATATTACAAATTGACATCAAGAGGGAAAAAATATGAAAAATTAAATTCAGTCATGTTTTTTCTGAAATAAATATTAATACTAATTTGCTTTTTTTTTTTTTAATTCAAATGCATATTGTGAAGATTAATGAAACAGGCGTACATAGATAAATACATTTCATTATGTTGAAAATATTATATGGAATGAAGTTAAAAAGGGTGTCAAGTCTAGTGACTTTTAAAATAACATTTTTCATCAGGCAAAATGAAGGAAAATTCCAATATTAGTCCCACAAATTAAGAGGTTAGGCAAAATAGGTCCCTATCATTTTCAAAATACTCAGAAATAGCCCCACGAATTACTATTCTGTTGCAATAATAGTCCCACCTTTAGTTTACTAACGGAACAATCCATATGGTTGTTATGTCAAAGCCACTTCGAACTTGTTCTACCAGCTCTTATTGCAATTTTGGTGCCGTAATAGTTTTTGGATGAAAAATGTCCCACAAGAAACACATGGGTAACATCTGAACTTTTGGAGAGAAATGATTGTCCTTTCTTTTTGGTAGAAAACTAATCTACTTTTTTCCACTTATTTTACGTACTTGTATGCAAACATTGCAACTCTTCCACCAAAAAAACAAGAACTCAGCATCTTTACGGGAAAAAAATTGGCACTCATATAATTTACATGTTGATCTTGTACTTAACTAACTAGTTATAACACAGATAATATTTTTTATTTTATAATTCAATATATTCCAATATCGAATACAAGCAAAACTAAATCAGAATTTCAGTGAACTGAAAATTTAAAACTCTAAAACTTATTATAAAATATCGAAGTTTTGTTCAATAATTACGGTTCATTGGAATTTTAAGATAAGGTAAAAATATCAAACAATATATTTAACTATGAAATAACAAAAAATAGTATCCGTTGTTACAACTAGTTAGTTAAATACACAATGACAAGAAATTAACATTTAAAATATAGAAATACAATTTTCGTCTTGCAATTCTTTTCAGATTTTTTTTGTTTAATTTTACTTTTCTTTTTGGAAAAGTCGCAGATAATTTTTTTAAAGAATTATAGTAAAAGATTTGCATGAAAATATATAAATAAGCAAAAGAAGGTAGATTATTTTTCTACCAAAACGGTAAGATAGATGTATTGCAAAGTGCTTCTAACGGAACATTTTCATTCCAAGCTAATTATGGTTTCAGTGTTGCAACAAGAATTGGCAAAACAGGTCCCAAATGTGTGGACTTAATGGTATGTGGATTTTTCAGTTAATAAACCAACAATGGGACCAATCTTGCAATAGAATTTTAAGTTGGGGATTCGAAAATTATTGTACCTGGCTTGCCAAACCCCTCACATCAGGAGACCAAACTTGAAATTTCCCCCAAAGTGAATCAAAACCATTTTTTGCATTCAAATTGACTAGGCCTGGCCCAACCCATTTGACCGATCCTTTTCAGACCAAATTCAAACTCAACCCCACTCATCTATTTGCCAAGTTTAATAAGAAGCACGGAGGTTTAACTACATCTACACTCCTCACAAGATTGCTAAACTACAGTTGGTACCCGAATTTTTGAAAATATAACGAAACCTTATCCTAAAACACTAAAATATAACCATTGGTTCCTATTCCAGTAGGATTTCAGCTACTTTTAGCCGACATCAACCCATCAAGAAGTGATATTCCCATCTTATACTTTATTTGGTTTTTCCCTATTTTTTCTTCCCAGGGATGCCCTCTGTAGAATACGTTTTTTGGGAGGGATTTTTGTGTAATTTTTCCGGAAATTAAGAGTTTTAGCTAATAAACTTTTATCAAGTTAAAAAAAATTAAAAGAGATTACATACTATATCTTTTATATTTAAGTTTTCAAATAAGATAACCAAATTTTTTTATCTCTAAATTTTAATAAAAATAAAATTTATAATTTAAATTGAGAATAAATAATTCTACATTAATATAGTATGTTCCTAACTACTCCAATAACTAATATTGTCAACTAATAAATTTTAAAAAATTAAAAATTTTATAAAAAAATTGATGCATAATATTTTAATTTAAAACTTCACATATAATAATATTTTTTATCTTTATAAGTTCCTTTTTCTTTTCCCTCTCATTCTCATCTTCTTCACCGCTTCTCTATCTCTCTCTCTCTCTCTCTCTCTCTCTCTCTCTCTCACACACACATCTTCTTTTCACCACTTCTTGTCATCATCACCATCTTCTTGTCGACCTCTTCTTATTTTCACCATCACCATCTTCTTCTTTACTATCACCATCTCTAATTAACACTTCCAGCAAAACCCACATGTGGCTCACCCTAAATCCATGAGAGTCCAGATCTGTTTCTTCTTCTCTTTCTTTTTTTTTTTTTTTTTTGTGTGTGTAAGCGCACAAGTTGGGTGTGTGCTACTATATGTGCAGGTGTGTGTATTGTGTGTTTTGATCTGTGTGTAACACTATTTAGGGTGTTCTGTGTGTACAAGTGTGTATTGTGTATGAAGGTGTATGTGCAGGCACATTTGCTGGGGGGTGTGACGTGCTAGTATGTGTTTATGATGTTGGAATGTCTGTCTGTTTATTTTATGCGTGTGTCATTTGTTTTAGGTGGATGAAGATAAGGGATTTGTATTGGTGTGTATTTTATTTTTAAATGGATGAAATCTTGGACAAAATAGACCATTCATTAGTCAAAAAATTTTCTAATTTCTATATTTTCTTGGTAGAAAATTAAGGGCAAAACAGCCAATTCAATACTATTTAACTGGAACCCTGCCAGAATTAGGTCAAGTTGTAATATTTGATTTTCTAGGATAAGGTTCCATCATATTTCGGAAAACGTGGGTACCAATTGTAGGTTTAGCAATATCTTGAGGGATGTAGATGTAATTAACCCAAGCATGGACTAAAAAACTCTCCTTTACTAAGCCACAATGCAAGATCCTAAAAGAAACTTTATGGACAAGTAGAATTCCTAAAATTTGTAAAGCGACACTAGCAAATCAGCTCATCCATGAAAGACAACGAGCTTATCCATTAATGAGCACAAGCTTATCCTCTCCACGACTGTGGAGAGTATATGTATGGTTTTATTAGCATATCTTCACTAGACATCCCCTGAATGCTAATCCGAAAAATAATATACGCTTCTACTTCCAGGTGGTTAAATAACTTTGCTGGTGCTTATGAATCAGGGCAAAAAAATACTATCAAAAGTTCACCGTAACTATTGCAAATATCATTGTTCCACTGCCATGCATCTTAGATATCCACTGAAAAATTTTTAGCATTAGAAGAAAGTTGGTGATATTTTACTGGCCGTAATCATGTAGAAGTTGGAAAAAGAAACCTAATAGTTCAGGTAAGCTCATTCTTTGTTTCAAAATCTTACTGCTGCTTCTGCGAATTGGTGATAATCTAACAGCAAGGAAATTTCTCAAACTCTACTCTCTAGTTTCTTTCCAAACATGTTCATCATTACGTTTGTATTGATGGAAAGGTGTTTCTCAAGCAATAGACATCAATAAAATCCATATAATTTGAAATATTACAGAAAGAAAATAAAACTGGAGAATTTATCATTGGGAAAAAAAAAAGAAACTTTCTATTCCTAAGATGAATAGCCAAAAGAACTTGCTGCTAATAAATTTTAGGGTCAATGAATGCAGAGAGAGAGAGAGACAGAAGGGGAAATAGGTTACTGAAGTTCTTAAATGTTTCGTGCTAAACATTACTTCCCCCAAGTTCAAAAATGGAATAAATAATTAGAAATAAGGAAAGGAAAGTACCGATTTCATAGAATATATCATTGACATTAGTTGCTGTTTTGGCAGAAGTTTCCAAGAAGAAAAGCCCATTTTCATCAGCATACGCACGGGCCTCCTGAAGGACATTTGTAATAAACGCAACAAACCAAAAGGCATTGTTATTTGTGTTTAAACTTAAGTGCCAGATTAGATAAATGAATTTAAGTTTATATCAGTTCACCAACCAAGCATGTATATCTCCAAAAACAGAGCCTGAAAAAGCTGGCAACAATGAACAGCCTCAAAAGCAAAGAGGAAGCACTTAACAAATCCAGACAAAAGTCTTTGACAAGCAGATTTATGCAACAAACAGATCGAGAGAATTTCAGCGAAACCTCACACACACACAAAGCAACATTCAGGAAAAGAAGGCAGAAACAGATGAAATCAAGTATAACCACCATTTTCCTTTCTTCAAAATTAGAGTAACAAACAATTTTCTGATCTTCTTTCCTTATTCCAATGGTTTGTAACATAAAAATAAAAAAAATAAAAAAAAAAAGGATTTCTAGCTTGTGAATAATGTCAACACTCCAAATAAACTTGTGAAATTTTTTATCAGCTATAAATAAACAACTGGAACATTTTCATAAGTTGCACTTTCACAAGTCCCTCAAAGCCTTCACAATCTTGTACCTTTTTTCTCAAAACAACTTTTTGTCCACTAATGAAACAATCAAAAAGGTGAAAACTCGCTTTATTTTATCCTCTAACACCCTGTAGCAAAAGTTTGGCCTTTGTGCTAAAGCAAGTGGATAGAAGATACCATAAAAATACAAACCAATATGAACAATGTCACTCAAGCAAGGCTAGTAGATTCATAAACATTAATTAATTTTGTCAAATAAGGGTCACTAATTTTCTATAAACATGTGAAATCAAGTGACTTTATTTCTTTGTTCAGAATTCAACACTCAAGAATTCTTTCTAGTAAAGAATTCATAATGAATCAATTATAACTCTAATCCTACTAGGAAAAAGGATATCCATAACTATGTCCTTTGTCTTTTCGAGTAATCTTCTGAGTAAATTTTGATGTCTAAAAGTCCATAAATACATTGTAGTTTCTCCTAATGTACATCATCAATAGAAGAACTTCAGCAAGGTTTGCAGATCTACCGGTCAGATCTAGCAAGGGTTGTAGTTCTCCTGGTGCGACTTCATTATGCTTTCTCTGGGAGAGATATTTGGTACCCCTTGGTGAGTTTCTGAGTTTTACAACTTTAGAGAGTTCTAAAGCCATATCTTTTCCCTAAACTTCTGAAGTCCTCCTTTAATACTTCTTTTGATCTTTCCACACTTATTTTGTAACTCATCTTTACAGGAGGCGATGAAAGAAGCAATCAATAATTCACACAACTATAAGCACCACTGAATTTTTAATCACAATCAAAGAATAAAATATCAGACAAAGCATGCAAAAATGAGATAGTGAATAACATGAAGAAGGTAATGCTGACCAAGAATCAAAATGAGGAAAGCAAACGCATCAAGATACCAATCAAAAACTACTTACTTCTATAGTCACATTCCTCTTATCTTCAAGATCACATTTATTTCCAGCAAGTGCCATAACCATGTTAGGATTACCTGAAACAAGTGCAGAGCCATATTATGCTCAAGTTTGATCACCTATGCTAAGACTGAGAAAAGTAAAATATAAGAACAACCAACATGGTGGTGTTTCTCCCTCCCTTTATCCCTGGAACCCCAATCTTCAATACAAGATTTATCTTTTTCTTTTTCATTTTTTCTTTTTTGGCTTTCTCTTTTTAATATTTAGCTAGCAAGAAACGAAAAAAAAACAATAAATTATCAGCACCTTGCTTTTGCAATTCCTGCACCCACTTCTTAGCCCGTGCAAATGAATCCTACATCACCAAGCAGAAGCAGAAAAGAAAATTCACATAAGCAACCTCATAAAAACACCCCTCATCTACATTATATCATAAGAACATGACAGAATGAGGCATCACTTCACTCAATTCTCTAAGAATATGAAATTCAAAATTAGGCAAATCCACAAAAACTTCCATACACGCAATCCCTACAGATTACAGATGCATAAACACGAAATCAATCACAATTTCCAATTAAATAAACCATTTACTACAACTAGTTCCATAAAGCCTGTATAATTGATAGCTATAAACATGCATGCATAAGGGATTGTGCAAATACCGTGCTAGTGATGTCGTATACGATGATCGCAGCAGCAGCTCCTCTGTAGTACATGGGCGCCAAGCTATGGTACCTTTCCTGTCCAGCAGTGTCCCAGATCTCGAACTTCACAGTGGCATTATTCACGGACACCGTCTGCGAGAAGAACGCAGCCCCAATCGTCGACTCCTGTGAAACAAACAATTAATGAAATGATCTGTTATCATCGCAACGATCACCATTGAAACAGTAACAACCCAAATTGATGATCTCCATGGCGGTGATAACAATTAAGCTCAACTTCACAAGGACTGAGATCAAAGATCAGGAAAATTACTTGGAATTCAAGAAATTGACCCTTGACAAACCGTATCACGAGGCTCGATTTGCCAGCGCCCATATCCCCCAGTAATACCTGAAGATTTAAACCCCAAGATCAAGAAAACACATAAATCGAATACAACACAAGAAAATGCAACAATTATGTCAAAAAATTTGCACTCACGAGCTTCGCGTTGAGATTATTGTGACCCATATTCGCCATGTGAATCCAGAAACCCTTTTGCGTGGAGATATTGGCTTATAGAGAAGAGAAGATTAGTACAACGAAACCCGGGATAAGGAGTGAATTCAGAGGAAATTGAACAAAAAGGATGAAAGGGGCGGGCTGGGGTCGGGTTAATATTTGTTCTTAGTTGGACTTTTCTGACCGACCAAAATAGCGGTGACGGGTCATGGGCTACTTTAAAGAACTTGTTTTGAATTTTCCCATTCAAGAATAAGGGTTTATTATTTTGTTAAATTAACTTTCCAAAACTTATTTTATTTTTGAGTGCACTCCCCAATTATTAAAATTTAGTTTAAACTCCCACTATACAGAATTTTAGATAAGGGGAAAATGTTAATATCTTATAAATCTGAGCTTTTAAATTTAATTTTAAGAATAAATTATCAATGTATTTAAATAAATTAAAATTAAACAACTTATAAGAGGTGATGAAAACTCATATTCAATTTAATTGAAAGAAAGCTTGCAAGCTCCTTTCAATATCATAATTATAAGAAAAAATATATGTGGTAGATATCATGTGAAATAAATATTTTTTTAGAGAATAGGGTTGTAATATTTAAAACTAATTAAGGATATTTATATCCTATACAATTAAGAATTTGAAGGCTAGTAATATTTTTTTTAAAAATTGAGTGGAGCAATTTTTTCATGTGTTTATGAGCTTTTTCTTTTTATTTGGCACAAATGTGTTTAAGCATCAAATGTCTTTGTTTTGACCAAAAAACTACCTAGATCTTTAGTCAAGCACTTGTGAACTTTGTGAGAAGTAGGATCTACAACCACAAATGGTTAGAGCACTAAAGTATTTGCCAACAAAAATCCTTCAATACTTAAATCAAAATTTGCAAAAAGTACTTCAGAAAAAAAGGTTCAAAAAGTCCAAGGTTTTTAGCCTAATAGATATGTATCCATCCTTAAAGGTATGGGAAGTGTAATGTTATGGCTCGAATTCTAGCAGAAATGCGTGCGTGGATGATGATGTATGTATTATAAAAAAAAAACAAGGTTCAACAAAGTTTAAAATGTAAATGAAAATGACTAGAGAGAGTTTTTGATATCTTACAAGTAATAGCCATATCAAATCGTCTCAACTTCTTCTTTTTTGGTTATCTAGAGTGATAACTTTCTTGTCGTGAATCATTCGTACTCCACTTCCATTTATCTCTCATTGGTCTCAGGCCTTTAACTTTGGCAAGATTTAGATGGCTTAGTCGCACATACTGTCCTTGGTGTAGCACTTTCCTAGTCCATTGGAATTAGCTATGATCAAGCTAGATTCCAGGCTTATCACTGGTGTCAAAGTGAAGGAGGTCATAATAATTAAAAAGATAATAAGGTAATTAAGGTGTTACATAAATGGAGGCTAAGGGGGTTAAGGGAGTTACACGAGTGGAGAATGAGGTGGCTGGTGGTGTAACATTATTTGAAAATTAGGGAGTTGCAAACAATATAGAGACTAGTCTTGGGGTGTCTTTATTGACATTGATGATGGTATCCTGAAAGGTCAAGTTGGGATGATCAAGATAGTTTTGATAGTGGAGGAACTAAGAGCAGTGATGACATTGTGAATAGTGCAAGTGAGAACACTGAGGAGGTTGTTCATGAAGATGACATCGAGCCTGATGTTGACATAAACAAGTCAAGATGATGATATCAACAAAATGATAGTGCGGATGAGGATTTCCAAACCGATAGTCAATCAAGGGATGAATTAGGTGATTTTTAGAGTGTTGATTACTATAAAACGAAAGCACCAATTCAATGGAGAGTTAAAGGACCAGTACAGTAAAATGGAACATTTGTGGAAAACTTTCCCACAACTAGAAGATATGCCCCAATTTTAGTTAGTTTTGTGAAACCTCGTGGTGTTATTTGTAATATCTAATAAAGCACAATTTGTTATAATCATATCTCTCTCTCTCTCTCTCTCTCTCTCTCTCTCATTTTCTTTTCTTTTTTTCTTTTTTCCAACAAAGGGCTCAAAGGATTATTAGATCTCAATACCACTCTGGCAAGCAAGTTGAAGAGAATTAAAAGAACAAAGGAGGACAGAACTTCTACAATTGGAGATTGTGAATCAATTACTTTAGGGCCACGAGATGGAGGCTTTTCAGAGAACCAAGGATGATTCTATCCGGTGAATGTGATTATGGTGTTTTTGGAAACATATTTTTATATTTATGAACTTGTTTCCATGTACACAGTTGTTGATCATATTATTTTTGTGGCTCGTTGGTATATTTTATAGGGAATGTTTGTTGGGTTGATGAGGCAATTTTGCCTCTTTCTATTATGCAATTTTGGGTTACAAACTTGAAATGCTTAGAATTGAATGTAATGTTGTTTCATTTGTAATATGGATGCAACGGTATGCCCGTTTGTTCAAGATAGTTGTCATATGCTTGTAAATTGCTTTCTTTGTTTAATGAATTAAAATACTTACATCAATACTAAAATGCAAAGATGTAATATCACAAATGCAATATCACAAATGTAAAGCAACATATTATTTAGATACATTATAATGAACACCCCACACATTATAAAAATATTACAAATACCGCCTCAAGGTTACAAAATAATTTCACTACCTTACAACATTACAAGGTTTCGCAATATTACAATATTGAAATATACGCCCCAAGGTCTAATGTATGTTAATAAATATATTTTTATGATGTATGAATATATAAAGGTATAATTGTATATTTCTGTACATATATAATACCGATGTGAGTCGGATTTTGGGATAGATATAGCCAATCAGATTGGATCAAATGATTGCTAACTAGGGTGGGGTTGAATGAGTCTCGACAGGTAACTTGGGAAGCTCTTGTAATGAAAGGGGTCAAGCAAACGTAAGCTAGCCGAGAGGGGCCACAACTACTCCGATGTATAAGTCATATTCGTGTAAGAGTATATCGATCAAGCATAATAAAGGTAGAGTTTCAATATTCAAATTATGCTTACCTGCCTTAATAAATAAGGGAGTACTTATAGTGGTTAGATTTTAGCTTAAGGGTCCTTGAGAAAATGAATTATTGGCTTAAATTCTCCCTAATTCGCATAGGTGATTATGGTAATTAAGACATGACTCAACCCATAAGCTTAGGGATTTGACATGATACTTAATTAGGATGACTACATTAATGGAGGCATGGGGCTTAAGTGGCATGTGCACAACCTGCCTGGTAGTGCATTTAATGCAAGTATGGACTGATGTAGCATGCATTCAATGTGGTAGATTGCATATCTTTTCTACCAGCCTTCTTGCCTGAGAGAGTAATGTTGACCCCGTATGTGGGGGCTCAACCTGATCCCTCAAGTTAGGCCCTTGAGAACTCTATAGCCTTGCCTTTAGGAGCATGGGCTAATCTAATTAGGATGTATATCCGACTACCCCTATGGAGGGGACACCCTTACACATCGACTTGATCATATCTGAATTTAGGATCCTGGTCAAAATGTAACCACAACTTGATCATGGATCCCAAGGGAGGTATGAAATATGTCACGTCAAGTACAAAGATCAAATTTGTAATACAAATTTTCTCTTACAACCTTTAAATTTGAGTAAACTTACATAAACACCAAAGAGTAATTTTATCCACCTATATTTGTCAAAGAGTAATCAAAGGGTCAAAATGGATTTTCGTTGAGCTTTTTTTGGCTAATATCAGCATTTTTCGTTAGTCAAATTAGTAGTAGGTGAAAAGTGACAATCAATAAAAAAACCTCAACAATTTTTAGTAATTTCCAAAACAACGAGGGATTTTTGAGTCATTGGACCTAACTTTAGGGGGATTCGATAATTATCCTCTTGTAGAAAAGAGAAGTTCTCGGTTAAATGGAAATAAAGAAGGGTACACAATTTTGTGATGCGTGCAATATTGATTAGTACCAATAATGATTAGTACAATATTAACCAAAGTTGATAATTTCCAAAATTACAATAAAAATGGCTTCTCACATAAACTCGTAGAAAATTAAATCGTTCACATGAAAGGGCAAGAGTTTCAAACTCATAGATATTTATTTTTGTGTTTGTTATGGGAGGTAGCTGGAACTCAAGATTCTTCTTTGGAGATTAGTTTTTTTTTTATTCTTAAAAATTAATCACTCGAAGACCACAAAATTTCATTGCATTTCTGGAATTCAATAAATCTTGAAAAAATAGTCACTATCCTCCATGAGATTTAGAGGGTGTCTAGCGAAGCTTTTAAGTGGCTTTTTTTTTTTTTTTTGATCAAATAGATTATAAATTCTTTAAAACATATACAATGTTTCAAAGTTTACAAGCTCTTGAAAAGTGTTTGGTAAATATTTTTCCATAAGAGGGTAAAATCCAGAAATAAGATATTTAGAGACAAAAATAATGCAAAGCATGATAGGAAACAATGTTTGAACATAGCGGAGAAAATGCAAAATGACAATAGAGACTCGGATTATATCAAGCCCAATCTGCAGGCAGCAAATCTAATTGAATTGACGAAAAAGGGTCGAATCGTTGTTTGGGATTGACAGAATTACACCAATGCCAAATGGTAGGGCTCAACATAGGTGGTTAGCAAAGATCTCGAGATAGACTCTCCGGAAAGGATAGAACGGATTTGGTGGGTGAAAATTGCAATAGTAACGCACATGGATATTCTTCTTCTTCATTTTTTTTTTTTGGTGAAAGGGCAGTGCTTCTATTGATCGAACATAAACAAGGTCCAAATTTGCAACCTCTAAAGTGTAATAAGACAACAAAACAGATCCTTTGCACAGGGTAGTCGCTCGACGGGCCAAAACATATGCCACTCCATTAGCCAAACGTCGTACAAGAGAGAAACAAATAGACTCAAAACAAGGAAACCTACTCCTAATATCATTAGTATGAGCACCTCACAAGAAAACGAATAGACTCTTATTCTTCTAGTTGTCCTCTAAGACAATTCTCTTTGGCTTTGGAATTTTCCATGACTACAAATCACCTAGACATTGACATAGGAAAGAAATAGTGGGCTAGATTAAAGTAAAAGTTGGGTTAAGCCATGATTCGGAAAAAGAGAATATAAACACTAAATCACAAGAAAAAAATCAGCTGAGGAGAACTTTTAAAAGAATAGACAAACCAATTCAGGCCCATAGCACCACTCTAAAGGAGATAAAGAATGAAGTCAGGGGTCTGGGATGTAAGATAGAAATTGTAGAGGACAAAAACGAGAAATTTGGGAAGAAAACTAGACAGGAGAATGATGAGAATACACCTTTCAACGTGGAGGTTGGGCAAGGAACCGAACCCCGCAACAATTAAATATCTCTTATCACTTGGAATGACCACGGGCTTGGGAATCCGCACACCATTCATCATCTTGGAATTTAGTCCGACTAAATGATCCCAAACTTCTGTTCATATCTAAAACTAGCCTAACAGATGTAGGCATAGAAACAGTAGTGAGAGAGATTGGATTTGAATAGAAAATAATAATTAATTAAAATTTCAAGGAAAATAGACATGGAGGTGGAGGGTTGGGCCTCTTCTGGAATCGACTAGTACTGGCGAAACTTAATTCGAAGTCGACCAATCGTATTGATTTGAGGGCCATATGGAATTAAATGAGTGACTTGTGGTTTTTTATTGAAATCTATGGCAATCTAAAATCTCAAGAGAGACATATAACTTGGTAGATTATTAGATAGTCAGCAGTACAATAGAACACGGAGTGGGTTTTGATGTGGGATTTCAGCGAAGTTACACAACATGATGAATTGTTCAACATATACCCCAGATTTGTAGCTAAAATAAAAGCATTTTGGAAAGTCGATGATGATTGTAAATTGTACGACTTGGGATTCTAGGGTTCCCACTTTACTACGAGTAATAGGAGGCAATGAGAAGAACATAAAGAGGCACGGCTTGATCGAGCCCTTGCAAACCCCATGTGGCTTAATCTTTTCCTGAATGCGCAAGTCTGCCACATGCCCATAGTCGTACCTGACCCCATGTGTGTACTGCTTCAGACTCAAGCGAATTTTAATCAAGGTGCTAAGGGATTTCATTTTGAGAATTTCTGGATGAAAAACAAAGTTGTCGAGATCATCAAAAGACTGTATGGAGGCAAGGAACAATATAGACGAAGCACTTTCCATATGATGGGCAAAAAATAAATAAAAAATGTGTAAAGGGACTTGAGAAGTGGAATGAAAGCAGCATAGGAAATATCCAAAAGAAGATTAGAGCAACCCAAGGGGATGTTGAGAGATTGCATTCAAAATATCCAAAAGAAGATTAGAGTAACCCAAGGGGATCTTGAGAGATTACATACGAAATATCCAAAAGAAGATTAGAGAAATCCAAGGGGATCTTGAGAATTACATACGGAGATGTCTTATGACAATCGAGACGAACAGATAGCGTAGACAAAAAGAAGATTGATTACCCATCAAGATGATGAGGCCCAAATATGGTGGCAACGAAAAAGGGTCAACTAATTAAAATCAGGTGATTGGAACACAAAATTTTCCATTAGAAAGCTTTGGGGCACAAAGAGAAAAACTAGATTGTTAGCTTAAGTGACTCGAAGGGGAATAAGGTGACACGACAAAAGGATATGGAGAGCATGGTTGCCCACCACTTCACAACTTTTGTTTTCTTTGTCGAGCCTTTAAATACTGACAGGGCTGGCAGAAGTTGTGGAGAAGCAGGTGTTTGGGGACACAAATGCGAAACTAATATCCATATTAAGCCAATACGAAGTGGTACAGATTGTGAAAACCACTCACCCATCTAAGGCGTTGAGCCCGAATGACTTCCCTACAAGTACTTATCACAAATATTGGTTGATCATTGGAACAAAAATAACAGAGCATGTAACAAGTTCTTTGGGGAGGGTGGGTGTGATGAGAATATGAAGGAGGAATTGATTAGGGCCATTTCTTGTACTACCTTGGTGCTTATCTCGAATAAATAGGGAGAAAAAATATTTCTAATTTTCCACCTGATCAGTCTCTGCAACATATCCTATAAAATTGTTGCAAAGATTATGGTAAAAAACTTGAGAAAGGTTCTTGCCTATGACATCTTAGAAAACTATAGTGCCTTTACACCAGAACATTTAATCCATGATAATCCGATCCTAACACATGAGGCGATACATGTTCTCAAAAGGAGGAAATGACAGAGAGTGGAGGAGGTCATAATAAAGCTTGATATGTTGAAGGCAAATGATCAGATAGAGTGGGAGTTTCTTTTTTTAGATTATAGAGGCGATAAATTTCACATCGAAATGGATCAGACAGATCAAGAAGTGTTTGTTTCCAAGTATGTACTAACGGTTGCTTATCTCTAAAATTTTCCTCGATTTGTTTCCAAGTCTGCATTAACGGTTGCTTATCTCTAAAATTTTCCTCGATTAGAGGTCTTTGCTAAGGAGACCCATTATCCTCCCACTTGTTCTTGATTTGTTCCGAAGGATTATCGGCACTCATTGAACAAGTGAAACGATGCTGGCTGTTTAGGGGCTTGAGATAAGGTTCGGGAAACACAAAGCTCACACACCTATTTTTCGCAGAAAATTTATTGATTTTTATTAGAGCAAGCCTAAGGGAAGTGTAGAATATGTTGAATGTCTAAAGAAGTATGAAGAATGGTCTAGCTAGCAAGTGAATCTTGATAAAAAAAAACAACAATTTCCCTTAGTTCCAACACAAGGCGAGTGGTACGAGATCAAGTTTGCGGTTTGCTTGATGTTTTGATTCTTGCATGGAGTCGTACCTTGGCCTCCCAATTAATTTTTGGAGGTCCAAGAAGGAGAGTTTTCGTCTAATTAGGGACTGAATTTGGGAACACTTATAGGGGTGGAGAGGACAACTCCTCACTTTAGGGGGTAAAGAAATTCTAATGAGTATTTCGAGTTCCCACCAAATTTTATAAAGAAGTTAATTCGATGTGCTGTCGCTTTTGGTGGGGCGAAAAGAATAGAGTGCGAAGAGTTGGGTAGAATGCATGGGCTAACCTTTGCACACCAAAGTTGAAAGAGAGGTTGGGATTTAGGAACTTCCCATCCTTTAATCTCACATTCTTAGCGACAGTGGCGTGGCGACTATTGACAATGAGATGGAGCTCTTTATGCAGTCGGGTACCCCTATATAAATACTACCCCAATGGAGACTTCCGCACGTGCAAGGCTAAAAAAAGACTCATTTGTGTGTTTGAAAGAGCATATTGAAATAGCAGGTCTAATTGAAATTAGGGGTGGGGTAGAGAATCAAGAAAGGCTCAAAGGTCCAGTTTTTTGAGGATGTATGGACAAGAGAACCTCTAACAGCTATGAGGCCCTTCCCTCGAGATTACAGTGAAAAAATAAGGGTAGGAAAGTATATTGATCAAAGTAGCGAGGGATGGAACGAGGAAAAATTCACGGTGTTGGGCAAGTAGAATTGGATATTATTGTCGAAAGAACTCCCATAAATACATAGCATGAAAATTTGATTTTCTAGAGAGAAAAGGTCTCTGGATTATTTTTAGCAAAGTCGGCTTATGAAGTTTTCTATCAAGCCAAGATGGAGCGAGAAAGGCTGATTCCAGTAGAGGATTCGAGATGCACAAGGGTTCTAAAGGCAATATGGAAAGCAAGATTCCACCAAAAATCAAAATTTGAAGCTGGAGGATGGTTAGAAATAAGATCCCAACTCAAGCAAATTTGAAGAGTCGAGGAATCATCGAATAGGATATATATGAACTATACGGATTGGAGGCCAAGATAACAAACCACCTCTTTTGTGAATGTCAACAAATACAAGTGGCTTTTCTAGCATATGCTCTCCCTTTTGACCTTTTCTAGACCAAATGACATCATTGTGATGTTACATAAGGTTAGTGGTAAGGCGGGTGCACAGAGTTTGGTTAGACTTTTGCTTACATGCTAGCGAATTTGGGATATCCCAAATCAAATGTACCTTGAAGGGAGGATGCCACAATTGATGCGAGTTCAACAGTAAGTGTCGGATTATAAGTTTGAGATCAAAGAGATGCCAATGGAGGAAATCAGTTCCTTTCAGTTTTCCTCACCAAATGAAGTGTGGAATGAACCACTTGGTGATATGTCAAAATGTAATGTTGACTTGGGGTTTGATGAGATAAAGGGCAGCAACGTGGTTGAAGTGATTGTTAGAGATTCAAATGGCAATCATAAGGGAGAACAAGCAACTTTTTATTTCGAATGCACAGACCCGTTGGCAATGGAGATTTGAACATTGAAGGTGGGTCGTCAATGGCTTAGTTCAAAAAGAGTAAGGCGTCTGTGTTTGGAAGGGGATTGCCTCACCGCAATGAGCTTCATCCGAAATCTGACCGAATGCATATCCTAGTACAGAGATGATGTGGATGATATTCTGAGTTCGACAACCTCCTTTGAGCAAGTGATCTTCTCTTGCACATGACATACGGCAAACCGAGTGGCTCACACTTTGGCAAAGTTTTCCTCTTGTAACTTAATTATTATTGAGGATTAGAGGGAATGCCCTCTGGATTGTATTCATGATGTGCTCACTTGAGACAAGTTACAAGTAGAGATATCAAATCTACCGGAGCCATGGCTTCCGTGACCTTCTCATCAAAAAAAAAAAGATGCTTAGATTTTATAAACTCCTATAAAGAAAGTAAGGTGCCCCTGACTTATTTCGAGAAAGCTTATAAGTTGTTTAACTCTATACAATAAAATGATATAACTATCCTCAATTATTATTCAATATCACATCCCTACCCTTCTAAAAGTTCTATATTTATGCAAAATCAATAATCTTATATCAATTTTTTCATTGTTATATTAAAAAAGATCATATAAGCTCTCATTCTTACCAAACAAAACTATTACCTGTAAAATTCCAAAATATCTTATAGGGCAAATTACAGTTACCTCCCCTAAAGTATGATAAAATTACAAAAAACATCCTAACGTATGAAAAATTATAATTACTACCTTAATGTTATGTGTTATCTAACAATTTGACTGCCATTAGTTTGGGTATATGAACTTTTTAAAGTACCCTCAGGGGTGGTTTTGTTATTATATGTCATAGTCTGGGGGACTGTATTGTAATTTATTGAAACCACATGGGGATATTACCTTGTTTAAACTAGCCATTTATAACCGCTAGTAGATGGTGTGTATATTCACCAAATTATTAGTTTTTAACCATTTGTTTCCAAGCAATGTAAGATTTTGCTTATATTGTATATAATATGCTCATAAAACATTATTCATCAACCTATACTAGACTTCAATTTTCTAAAGCAAAATAGAAAACAATATCAACACCTCAAAAAATGCAACACTTGAACACCACAAGTATTATTATGATTCCCTCCATAAAGCTTAGTGTTACATGTAAAACATACAACATACCCATGGTAGTTTTCGATGCATAGGAGTGTTTTTTATAATTTCACCATATCTAAGGAGTGGTAACTATAATTTACCCTAGTTTGAGTAAGGCCAAATTGACCTTTTTCTCAATTCCATTAGACTTAACATAGACCCTAGGGATGGCAATGGGAACAAGACCAACCCGGACCTGCCTTGCTTGTGGCGGGTCTAGGACAATTAAATGGGTCTGATGGACCCACCCCAAACCCAACCTGTATATATATATATATATATATATATATATTTCTAGTTTTAGGGTTTGTTATGTATTACGTATAATTTTAGGAAATTGTTATTGGCACTCCATCTTTATTTTTTGGATTGAAAAATTGATTAAATTGCCCATCATCTTTGGAACACTATTTTTATTAATTTCAATAACATAATCTTGTCTTTATTGTTAATCATTTTCACCTTTATGTTATTAAAAAACACACGAAATTATAGCCTTAATGTGAACTCTTTAGTTTTTTGTTTTATCTTTCTTTTTTATCCCACTTACTTAATGCAAAATATATATTACTAACAAAAAATTTCAAGTCATGCATGAAACTTTTAAAATATACGAAATTATGAAATAAAAGAAAACAAGTTAAATATATAAAAAAGTTGGGTAATAAATAAAGGAAAATATATTGTATAATCCTACTGATATTCAATTATGCAAAATATTAAGTAAAAAGAAACAGCTTGTATATCCCCGCTAATTCTATTTCTCCTCGACACTATCTAACTTCAAATAAATAAAAAGTCTATTGCAAAATAATAATAACAAAAACAACAACCACAACAATAATAATAATAAAGAAAAAGAAAAGAAAGATGAATTTCATGACTACAATCTTTAAGTTATAATCTCTGACAGTAATTAAAGAGACAAAAAACTTGAGAAAAGGACGCAGTTATGTATAGTGGTTGGGCCGAAACTTAATCCACTACCTAGGTATATTTCACCCTAGGTTTTTAAACCTGTAAAAATATATTTTATTAGTATAATGTTTTGAACAAATTGGAAAACAGAAAAACGAAACGATACAGAGTGGCAAAAACCACTTTCACAGCTAACGTGTAACAGGTAGATGCCTGGTACCAACACAGAGGTGTCTGGTCCTTAGCACTCTAACTTGTACACGTATTTAGCCTATCAATACATAGTAAGACTTATTCAAAATCAAGCAGAGTGAATAAGATGCCTCTGCTGGTACCACACACTGCTTATTTATAACTGCAGCCGCCTGTCTATCAATATGGTAAAATATTCTTCCTTCTTTGGTTTTGGTGAGCAAAGGTAAGTGGATCCGTCTTGACAAGGTAGGCGGTTGTTGTCAAGGATTCACAATAGAGACCATTCAAGTCTTTCCCAAAGATAGCTCCTCATTTAAAGGTCCATGAGGGATATAGTATCAGCTCTTTCCAACAAGCCAGCCGTGCTTCCTTACCTTAGGGGATCACAAAAGATACTAGTATCAACTCTTACCAAAGTAGCCAAAATCATATCATCATCAAAAGATTTTATGAGGGCTAACAATCTCCCATTCATAGTTTACACCAATTTATTTTCTCCATATATATTATTCCTGCAAAAATAGATAAATATATAAAATTATATCAGCATTGGTAGAAAAATTTGCACATAAAGAGAAAAATTATATTACACAAATGTATATATGTCGAAATTAAATTGTGGGCAAAAAACTTTATGAAATAATATAAAAAGTACGAAAAAGAAATACATGCATTCGTTGCTACTAGATGGATTATAAGAATGGTAGATATCTTAAATTTGCTCAGTACTCCTGGTATTCACCAGTTTTATTATCTACTTCAATTCAAAAAATCACTGTTAAATCTTATAAAATATTAGCCACTTCAATTTTCAAGTAACTAAACTTAATATGATGGAAAAATAGAAAACTATAATGTAAAATATAGACAAAATATGCACAAAAGACAACTATATTAAAACAATTTTTTTTCAAGTCATTGTCAAAATGAGAAATTGAATAATTATTTTGAAATTGTCATTACCAAAGTCGAAAAGAAGATAGTGAAAAATAATATTCTTGAATAAATAAAATGAGTAGTGGACTATTGGGGCTTGTTTTTCAATAAATTAAATTAAATTAATATTTAAAAATTGAAATGGTGTATTAACCAATTGATAAAAATTAAAAAGTGAAAAAAAGTGTCAATAATAATTTTAGAGTGCCAGTAACAATCCCCATAATTTTATTACACAACTTTCTATCAGTTGTTTCTCATCCCTTCTCTCTGACTCTCTCTCTCTCTCTCTCTCCCTTAGAGGGTGTTTGGCTAAGCTTATTTGAAATATCTTATAAGCTCCGACATCTTATAAGATATTAAGATATTTTAGAAGCTTATAAGATGTTGGATCTTATTTTAAAAATAAGCTATTAATGTGTTTGGATAATTGAGATAGTGTGTAACTTATAAGATGTTAGTAATGACAAAATTGTAATTAATTTAGTTGATAATATGAAGTTTGGTAGAATCTTAAAAAATAAGTTACTTATTTTAGTAGTTTATAAGTTATTTCCCCTAAAATTTTGCCAAACACTCTACCACATTTTATAAGCTCTCAAACATCTTATAAAATATTTTAAGTAACTTATAAGCTTAGCCAAACACCCTCTTACTCTCTCTCACTCCATCTCTCTCTCACTCTCGTTTTCTCTCTCACTTTTTCCGCCGCGACAAGAACAAACGCCGCAAAGGTCTTTCCGCCGTTCGCCACGACGTTCATCCCACACCGTCCACTCACCGTCAATTAATTGCAGAATCCAAGAGATAAACTTCTTGTTATTTGTTCACTAATAGTCAATTGACATCAGAAATTGAGACTTCCTCTTTCTTTCTTCCACTGACTCCTGATATCTTTTTTTGAAGAAACCCTTTAATTTTTTTTTTGGTGGAATCACATGTTCAAGTTACAATGTCATCATTTTAATGTTAATTTGGTGACTTGGATAAATTGTTTCAACGTCCATGGTTGTCTAATTGTGCTCAAATTATTGATTTCTTGAATTTCGAATAAGAATAACAAAAATTTAATTTTGAATTTATTTTTTTTCCCCTTTCTAGAGGACTCAAACGGGTCTTACCCGATGGGTCCAGGGCAGGGCAGGGCAGGTCTCGGGTATGTATGGACCCGGCCCAAACTTGGCCCATCGTCATCCCTAAATTTGACACCTCCTCTTATTAGGAATTAATAGTAATTTCTTATTAGGAATTAATAGTAATTTCGCATACATCGATTAACTTTTATAATTTCACTATCTCAGCAGTGGTAAGTATATTTTTATCCTAATATTTATGCAGTACGATTTATTGATTTTTGTCTGATATGCAGTTGATCAGATTAATAGGAAAGATATCTCGGAAATGCCAATTATGCATTAATTGACTTCATAAAAGCAGCCACCCCGTTATTAATCCGATTTGGTAAATAGAATATCATCTGGAACAATCACTTTCAAGGCAAAAGGAACAATGTTTTAACTCCTAGCTGTTTGCCAGAAGTACTTACAGATCAATAACAAAGGCACTTAATTTTGTAGAAATATTAGTGAATCTTAATAATTTCTATGCCAAAATCAGTATAATATTGGCAAAAAGTATATTATTGTGGATCTCATTGTGAAAATGAGAACATGTGTTTCAGTGTTTGTGTTGAAACTGAGACAAAAAGTCACAATTTTCATTAAAAAATAAAATTTGTAATTGAAAACAAGAAACACAACACGAAAATACTGGCAATCAAGTCAGAGAGTTTTGAGACATTTGCCAGTAAAAGAGAAAATACACGCAACAATGCAATCTAAAAACGAAGTTCTGAGCATTTGCATTGTACAGGAGTCATTGCACATAACCTTACAATCTAGAGATCTGAAGAGGAATGGTAGCTTCGACGACTTCCTCCCTACCAGCGACGAGGGGTATCCTTTCCAGACTCCCGAGCCGCTGCATTAGATGCGATTGGCAGTTTTCAGCTGCCATAGTTCCAGACGAATAGGCACCATGCACAGAACCTTGATGATCCACACTTACAGCTTCTCCCGCAAAGAAGAGATTGGCAACAGGGGCACGAAGACGATCATATATATCCTCTGAGTTCCCAACAGCATCGTAGGAGTAGCAGCCGAGAATGTTTGGATCTGACCCCCAACGTGATACGAGATACTGAACCTGTTATGCACCATCCGAAAGCGATATGTCAATGAAAGCGAGCATTCCATTCTTGGTCAATTGCTACTTAGGTGAAAAGAAATAAGCATTTTCATGAACTTGCAACAAACATCAGGGGCGGAGCCAAGAATTATAATTTGGGTAGGCAAAATATATTTTTACAAAATGGGTTAGTTACAAAAGAAAACCACAAGGTTTGGTTCGTTCTCATAAAAACCCTTCTAGTATGAAAAACTATAAATAACCATCTAATGTTTGGTTACGTATTACAAATTCCATGTGCCGTTAAGGGGTATTTGTAACACCAAACCAAACATCAGGGAGGTGGTTGTAACTTTTCAAACCACAGGGGTTCTGTGAAAACAAGCCTAATTTCAAGGGAGTTTTGGTAACTAACGCTTTACAAAATATAAAAGATAATTTTAAAATTTTTGTAAAATACATATAAAATATACTTACAGGTTCAGTTGCATCAGGAAACATTCGCTTCAGTTGCAACATTACGAAATCAGCTACAGCCTCGTCTGAGAGCTTCTCAAGGTCATTTGCAAGGGCTCCGGCTGCCATATAGACAAGGACAGGATGACCTGTAGCCTTATGGAGGTTGAGGAAATAGCCACAGGAATACGAAGTGGTTGCAACGACACCCAAAAACTCCACATTTGGCCAAAACACCTTGTTGAATTTTAATGCAATTTTGTTCTCATTTCCTATACCAAGATCTGATATTGCAGACAGTTTCCACTCCGGGAGCTTGGGTTCAAACTGAATTAAGTTGGCTTTTAGAGTACCCAATGGCACAGTGACAATTGCTGCATCTGCAACAAGGTTCCTCCCATCTTCAACTGTTACTACAACCTTCTTATACCGGTTGACAATCTTTTTAACACTGTGAATTGAGATTAAGGAAATCAATCTTCAGAAAAAATGCGGGAAAATCAAAATAATGAAGTTAAATGAGATAACTGTTGAGAGGAAGTTTACAATTTGAAGTGGAGGTATTAAACCATAATGTCCATCCCCCAGCCTCAGGTGGAGCACTCTCATACAAATAATTCAGACATCGACCAATTCTTTGCATTATAATTATGTCTTTTTCATCTTTTTTATTTCAAAAAGCATATAACAGGCTGTGTAAGATTACATTTTTAAAGAGCCTTTCACCAGCATATCTAAGTAGTCAGGTTTAGTGAAAAGAGAGGAGTTTTAGTATCACTTGTAGCTATATCAATTTAGCAGCTGCAGCGAGATTAGATATCCACTCCTAATCAAATATTCTAGATATTATGATGTTAAATAAAACCATTCACAAAATAAGTAAGCGTACCGGTGATTTAATCGAATATCAACATCTCTTGAGAGGGCCTTTATCACAGGATCGTACCCTTGCACCATAAGCCCATGACCACCAGAAAGAACTTTCTCCTGAATGCAAAGGAATACCAGCAATCAGATAAGCAAAACTGCAGAGTAAAACCAGTTTACCGAACATGACATATATATTATTAAATAATTAAATAAATAAATAAAAAGACGAAGATGGGGCGCAAACTTGCCTGATCCCAGGCTTTCAGAGATATCATGTCTGCATCTGCAGCAAACCAAGCTTCCATTCTACATATGTACCACTGCAACACTTCGTGCGCGAGGCCTTCTTGTCTGAAAACGTGCATATTACAACAGTAAGCAAATAACACTCCATGTTTACATCATGAAGAACAGAAACCACAGAATTTCAGATGTTTCTGGTACCTTAATTCTGGATGCCTGTCCAGCACAATGGATATTGCTTGATTAACAGACATGTCATTGATCTGTTCTTTCCTCACTTTATCCGTCTAGAAAAGAGAAAACATTATCAATATGCTTGTTGCGTGCATAAATCATCAATTCACCATATATTTATAGATATTCTCAAAATAAGATGCTACCTCCTCAAGGATTTTCTTAAACACAACACCAACTTCGACAACCATACTTTGGGGAACTTGATGGCCATTTATGTCAAAAAGTGCATAACTGAAAAGAACAAAACCGGTTATCAGAATCCTTACACAAAAGGTATGATGGGACACTGTTGAATGATTCAAAAATCAAAAGAAAAACATACACCATGTAAATTCCATGGATGTCGAACCACTGTGCTTTGTAAAATGAAAAATGCATCCAGAAAGATTTCGCAGGCATAAAATCTATCGAACATTATAAATCAACCACATCTCAAGATTGTAAACAAATATTTCTTTGCCTAAGGTTACTTCCTTCACGAAGCATACTTGCTGGAACCAGGAACCCTCGTGATGTATATACTCAGAAAGATAAGAGTACCACATGCATTGATGTATTACCAGTCATGCATATACATATTAATATGATGAAAGGAGTCGAGGGTGATGGGTCATGCCAGCCCTCGTATCTCACAGTAAATAAATTAAGAAGTTGAAGAAGTGAGGATCTACAATCAAAAGTGCCTCAACCAAAAATGTTAACATCTTTTACTGAAAACGGAAGCTTCTTAAAATAAAAAATCAAATCCATATGTGGAAAGTTCCCTGAAAGAATTATTAATAGACCACCTATATTGACAGTTATAACAGTGGTGTGAAAATGTTGTACAGTTCCATACCTTTCCAAGTCATGGTCATACAGGATGGAGTCATCACCACTTGTACGGTACAGTGTGAGCCCCAAACGACGTATAATGGGAGACAATGGATTCTCATTGCAAACACCATGTAACCTGAGCATTGTTAAAATAAAAGGTCAAAATGTCCAGGAAAATATACAAGTATCACAAGACATGTTTATTCTGCAGGAAAAAAAAATGCAGAGAAACATTAGAACTTGAACTTACCATGAAGCTCCCATGTCTACAGGGCAACCAAATGAGTAATCTGTGTGAATGCGCCCGCCAATTCTATCTTGCGATTCCAACAGGATCACCTGAACAAGGGCAGAACAAGCATTAACCACAAAGATAAATATGTTGTAATAATAATAATAATAACCAAATTAATTATCACTATTGGAGGAATAAAGATAGTTTTGATATAGATATCACACCTTAAAAGATGCATTTTGGAGCATGTGGGCAGCAGCAAGCCCTGATATGCCCCCACCAATAACGATTACAGAAGGCACGGCATTCTGCTGTCTCTCAACAAGGGATGCATAAATGCCTAGTCACAAGACGACAATTGATCAGAAAGAATAATGAAAGAGACGAAAACAAACAAAATGGCAGCTGTTTTTTGTACCTTCATTATGACAACAACTAAAAGAATGACTATTGATGGCACAAGTAAAGCAAAATAGCACCAGTACTAACGAGAAAAAAATCTAAATGCAACACGTGAAGATTGAATTAATCTTTAATGTCCAATACAAACAATACTTCAAGTGTCTTGAATCTTGATTTCCAGTAGACAAGTTTTCTGGGATCAAGAACACTTTATTTACTGTGAGCATCACATCCTTTTATCCCTAGCAAGCCAGGAACATTGACAAGCTACAGCAGCAATTCTTCGACTTCAATTTTGACTAGAAAAACATCTCTAACTGCTTCTCAAAAAATTTGGAGCAAAGGATTTTGAATCTATTGAGTTTGTCTGGATTGTTTTCATGGTACAATGGATTTCAAATCATCTATCTCCACATTTATTTCAAATTCACTAATATGGATTCATTTGAAATTCTTTTCCTTTAAATCCTTCCGTCCAACTCCAACCTAATATCAGATGATCATCAAGCAACGGAAACGTTGTTTCGATTTCGAGAATTTAGAATCTTCTAGT
>JAOWBU010000029.1:0-104078 GCA_026212405.1 Petrea volubilis | reverse complement strand
AGGGACGCAAGCGTGCACATCACCGGCAGAGGTTGCATCACCGTACAAGGCATCAAACAGGTTATCATCCATGGCATCAACATACATGACTGCAAGGAAGGTGGGAATACTATGGTGAGGGATTCTACTGTGCATTTTGGACATAGGGGTAAATCGGACGGCGATGGGATTTCGATATTGAACTCGAGCCATGTTTGGGTGGATCACGGCTCGTTGTATAAGTGTCACGATGACCTGATCGCAGGGTCTACTGCCATCACCATCTCGAACAACCATTTCTCACACCATAGATTTGTTATGCTCTTGGGTCCTCATGACAGTCACACGGTTGACAAGATCATGCAAGTCACAGTTGCCTTCAACCATTTTGGAGACGGTGTTGGGGAGAGGATGCCAAGGTACAATGGATTAATGCATTATATATACTTAGAGGGTGCAAAATAAAAAATGATAGAATTTAATTAAAGATTTAAATTTTGTTAGAATGCAACTATAAATATTTAGTAATTTTCTTTTGTGAGTATATCTTTCTAGAACTAATTAAATTATTTTTATTGAATTAATGATAAGTGAGAAGTAAAATAATTTAAAAAAATAATTATAATAATAAGAAACAAACACAAAAAAAAAAATTTGAAAAATGTGGCATAGTGGGAGGAGAGAGAGTGTATGAAAAGATTTATATAACAACATCGTATAGGAAAGAGGAAATAGAAGTTTTGAAGAAACCAAACCCCCATAGATTCTTTATTAATAATATAGATTAGTCGATTGGGCACACTCGATACGTGTGCATGCAAAATAAAAATAAAATATAACTTAATTACGTATTTAAATTCAAAATATAAAATTAAAATATTTATTGAATTTTATACGTGATTATATATATTTTTAATTGTTTAAAATGCAATTAAATTAATTTATTATAGAAAAATAGTTTAAAATAAATATAAATTATAAGATTAACAATTAAGAAAGAAAAAGTTAAAAAAATGATAAAGCGACCTGAATACACACACATACACAGACACACACGCACATATATATATATATATCCACAAAAGAGAGAAAACAAGAAAAGAAAAAAAAAAAGAAAAACGTAAATAGTGAAGAGGAGAGAGGAAAGTGGAAATGAATTTGATATGTAAGAGATCAAAAAAACCAAAAGACGCCAAAGGTAGTTATTAGATCCCCTATGTGTTTTATTAATAACTAGTTGATCAGGCACACTCGATATGTGTGCAAACAAATAATTACATATTTAAATTTAGAATGTAAAAATTAAAATATTTATTAGATTTTATACATAATTACATATTTTTTAGTGTCTGGAATTAATAAATTATAATTTAATTACATTTTTAAATTCTGAATATGAAATTAAAATTCATATTGGATTTTATATACGATTATATATTTTTAATGATTTATATTGTTTTATTAAATTTATTATAGAAAAATAGTTTAAAATAGAAATAAATTATAAGATTGACAAATAAGTAAGAAAGAAAAATTTAAAAGAAATGATCAAAGATGTATGAAAAAATTTATATATATTGACACAGTAGAGAGAAGGACAAAAAGAAAGAAAATGAAAATACGTCGAAAGTGGAAGAGGAGAAAGAAAATTGAGGACCAAAGAGACTAAGGTGGCTATTAGACCTTCTAGATTTCTTATCAATAGTATAGATATGCATAATGTAATTCAGTTAATTTATTATAGAAAAGGTCAAAATAAAAATAAATTATAAGATTGACAAATAAATAAAAAAAATATTTAAAAAAAATGATAAAATTCGACCTGAATATATATATATATATATATATATATATATATAGAGGAGAGACATTACTAGAAAAAGTTCAATTTGCGACGGAAATTTTGCACTTTCCGTCGCAAAATAAAAGTTTGCGACACCAGCTAACCATCGCAAAAAGTGGTGTCGCAAATATTTGCGATGGCAATTTTTTGGCGGCTATATATTTCTGTGACAATTTTTGTGACGGCATTTCTCCTGCTTGCTCACGCCATCCACGCGGGCGAGTTCTATGACGGAGGGCGCGGCCGTCGCAGTTTTTTTAAATGGTTTTGTGACGGCTCTTTCCGTCACAAATGGTTGTCTGTGGTTAAACTATATTGCGACGGCCGTGCATGTCTCTGCTTTGAATATTTCTCTTTTTCCCTATTTTACTTTTATATTTTCAACAATTATGTATCAAAACCAACCAATATTTGATCCAATTAATCGTTAATTTTAGATGATAAAATGATCAAACAATATATATTAAAATTATTTAACCTTATAAAATACAATTACAGAACTTTCAAAAAATCCAACATATTATCCACAATACAATTCTTAAACATGATCAAATATACCATGTTAAATTTTATTGAAATATTCCTACATTTCTTGAGAGCACTGAAGCCCTCATCTTCAGTGGGGTAAGTTGAATCCAGTTTATTATACAGTTCTTCATCACCTTGCTTTTTAACAGCAACCATTCGTTCCTGCAATTGTCCAAATAACAATTTCATTAACAATTCAAACTAAAATGGAGATAGTTAAAAAACCAGCAATTAGTACTCCGGTTTGATAAAGATAATGCACGCAACAAAATACATAAGATAATTATCCCCGTCAGCATCTGCCATACCCGGTTGCTGCTGTTGCGGACGCCTTCCTCCACCACCGGCGCCACCGTCACCGCCTCCACCACCTTGTGTTCCCGGCGGTTCCATAATTCTTGTTTATGCATCGAAAGAAAATCAACTACCCCTACAACTAATATTCGTTCCAAGAGAGAGAGAGTTTTGGTAGGAGGCGACAGAGTTACAGAATTAGGGCTTTGGGGAGAGAGAGAGAGAGAGAGGGAGAGAGAGAGAGAGAGAATTGAATGCTTAGGGCTAGGGGTCACAAGTCCGAATTCTATGACTTGTAAAACAATTGAATTTTTTTTGTTTTTCGCTTTTTAAGTGAGAAAAAAGGATTAGGACTACCGCTTCAAAATAATTGCGACGGCACGTGAGGGCTACAGCCGTCACTAGTCTTTAAAATGTGAAATCCCACAATTACCGTCACAAGATGTCGCGTGGGCGTCGCAAACATTCCACATTTGGACGGAAATGGACGCTGTCGCAAATTTTGTTCGCAAATTTCGATATTTCTAGTAGTGAGATACGAGAAAATAAATAAATTAAGAGGAGAGGAAGATAAAATAAATTAGAAATGTAAGAGACTAAAGAGACCAAAAGACATCGAAAATGGGTTCTTAGACCCCTTAAATACTTTATTAATAGCATACATATATAATAATGATTCTTGTATTTTTGGCAATTTTATGTAGGAAACTAAGTTAAGAGAGAGGTGCTAAGGATAGTTATTTCCCTTCATATTTAATTAGAACTATATTATAATATTTGTCACACCTTGTGTTTAGGGGCTCGTTGAATAGGAGAGCTATCTGTTAACCTACTAAATGCATTTTAAATTGAATTATGAACAACTTAACATAATAAGGGATATCTTGTCACATGGTCGTACTAGTTATTTGGCTCATGATTAAAAGGAGCTGATCAATTTTTTCCATTATTACTCGATGATGTGGGATGGTCTAATCATCTTTTCTTCTCATTGTGATGTGATACAATCCAAGACTAATTGTCAAAAATTGGAACTCTAGCGTTGGATTTTAGAAGCTCAAAAGGCAAAAAGTTATAGGTGTGTGAGCCGTTGCTCTTAAATCCACCTAACACATTGTGATATGTGTGGGAACCATCTTTTAAACTCGTAAGAGCCAACTCTAGAGTCCTATCTAGTGGTCAATTGTGGAGTGTGTCACGCCGCGATGAGGATCAAGATGTAACGTTGTTGGATAACAACAAGATCCGGGCTGCATATCCCTCAGTAACAATGTTGTGATGAAGCATTGATTTCCATTCAAAGAGAGCATCATATGATGAATTATTCCATATATTTGCAGGTGCAGGCATGGGTACTTTCATGTGGTGAACAATGATTACACACATTGGGGAGTGCAGCTCCTACGATCATCAGCCAAGGCAATAGATTTGATGTTGCTCATACAACACACAAGGAGGTGAGAACACACACAAAATTACTATACATTAGCCACTCTTCTTTTGCTCTATATATACATTTAGGGGTGTCAATTTGGGTGGCTCGAATTGAGGCATGGGTATAACATAAAAAATCTAAATTTGAATCCAATCAAACCCGATGCTCAACCCGAACCTGAACTGATTGGGTTCGGGCTAACCTAATTAGTTATCAAGCCATGCAACAAACCCACCCAACTCGATTCAACCCGATCCAATATTTTATTTTATTTTATTTATTTCAAAACTAAAATATATATATATATATAAACTACAAAAAATACATAAACTATTAATTTAATATTTTAAAATAATACCACATGAGCATAAACATCATCATAAAACCACAAATCATATTACATAACTATAACATTAAGTTGAAACTTTGTGATTGATGAAGTAGGAAGTTCCTAATTAAAAAGCACAATAAATTTCGAATAACTAATGAGATGGAATAACTAAACTTTATAAACTATTAAAATATTAATCTTAACGTGAATCATATTTATATTATTTCTTCTATTTTATTTGAAAAATCTTAATGTTTAAGTAATTAATACTTTATTTTTTTCTTTCAATATTACTTATATTTTTTCATCAAATAATTTTTTAAATCACAAAATATATAATATGTTATAACTAATTAAGAACAAATAATTATTAATCTTATAAATTATAAAATATCAATGTAAATTTTAAAGTATGGAGTTGTTCATGGCATTTCTCACCTAAAAATATAACATTAACTTTTTTTACCATTATCATTCTCTTGAGCAATATAATTCGAATTTTTTTATTTCTTTATGAAAATGGTTCAATTGATATATATATATATATATATATATATATATATATATATATCTTCAGTTGTGTTGAAAATCTTAAATTGTGGGGCCAGATATTAAAATAGTAGTATGAAAAGATAACAAAAATAAAAATGATGAAATATGATAACCAACTATATTTTTTAAAATTTTCACCATTTTTTAAGTATTGAAAGATTACAATTTTTTCTTAATAAATAAAATATTTAAACTCTTAATTCTACTAAATATTTTTTTCAAGTTTAATCCAATTATTTAATTTGCTAAAAAGTTGAATTGAATGATATTGTATTATTTTTCATTGTAATAATACTTTTTTAAAGAAAATAGTTATAGCTAAATGGGAAAAAACTATTTAGTGAAGAATTAAAACAAGTTAATATTGAAGGTTAAAGAATAAGAAAATAAATTAGGAATTGAAGAATATATAATCATTAGACAAAATTAGATTAGGTCAAGTTGAGTCGGGTTTTGAATCACTTGAATTTTATATTAGGGTTTTTCAGGTTGACTCGAACCCAACTCAAATCCGACCTTATTTTTCGGAACCGATCGACCTGATTTAATCCAAACTTGAAAACTCCAAATTCCAAATTGATTTGTTTTCCGGGTGGATCGTTTCAGGGTCATCTGGTTGATTTGATTTTGACACCCCAATATACATTAGCTAGTATCTCGGTAAAATAAGAACATGATCTGGTTTCTTGGGAATGTCATAACCATCATGCTGAAAATATTAACTAAAAGTTTGATGTCTCTTCTCTAAAACAATTTAAACTTTTAGATAAACTGACCATTCAACACAATATCAAAGCCAAGTCAAATTGGAGGTCCGGTGTTTGAAAAATTAAATAAATATTTGATATCTCCCATGCCTAACAAGTGTTACGCTTTTAGATGAGATGGTAATTTAACATGTCGTGAAGTTAGACATGAAGTTGTATTTGATTGCATTTCAAGGTTACCAAGCGTGCGTATGCACCGGAAAGCGAATGGAAAATATGGAACTGGAGATCGGATGGAGACCTAATGCTAAACGGTGCCTTCTTCGTCCAGTCGGGTGATCGATCCTCATCTAGTTATGCCAAGGCATCAAGCATGAAACCCCATCGCTCCGACCATGTGACCTTGATGACAAAGGGTGCAGGTGCTCTAACCTGCAAGAAAGGCAGACCCTGCTGATCATAGACTGATATATATATATATATATATATATATATATATATATGGATATTGTGTGATTTGTGTTGATGTGAAATGACATTATCTCATGCTGCATTGAGATATTTTATATATGATAAGTATAATTCAAGACTTTAAATAATGAAATAAATCAAGAATTAAAGGAATAGGGAAAATTTTATTTTTAGGACATTATATTGTCCGACATGTAGGACTTTAATTTGCTCAATTTAAATTTTAGGACATTAATTTAACAATTTTTGACACATTTAGGACTTTCGACGCGAGTTGATCAGATTTTTCTTATATGACACAAAAATTTCCTATGGGGCAAAAAAGCTGATCGGATTTTCCACTTTTTTTTTGTTTTATTTTTCCTTTATTTTTAAATAATTGAAATTTTATGTTTTTACCCTCAATTAATCCTATTTAGCATGTCATTTCATATTAAAAGGCACGTAAGTACCACATAAGCATTGACATGATAAACATTTCCAACTTATTCAGCCGATGACATCATTTTTCTGATTAAATTGCGTAATTCGAGGCATCAAGTCCTAAATGTGTCGAAAAATTTTAAATTAATGTCCTAAAATTGAAATTGGATAAATTAGAGCTCTAAATGTCAAATTTGGACAATATAGTGTCATAAAAATGAAATTTTCCCTAAAAGAATATTTTTGTTGTAATTATTGAGAGACAAAACTTGTCATTGCCCTAAATTAAGATAGTATATGATATAGTTTGATCGCGCCACTATGAGGAGATTATCAATCGGCCAAATTTCGTTGTTGGTCCCTCATGTTTAGATTTTATTTCATTTTAATCATTTTTCAAATGTATTATTTTAGTCCCTAATTTTTATAATTAATTTTACCATCGTTCCTCACTTAACTATTCTATTAGTATTTAGCAAAATATTTATTAAAGTGGATAAGATGTACCACTAACTAAGGGTATTTTTGAAAGATAATATCACAAAACCCCTTCCATAAAATGAACTTCTCAATGTGCTTAAAGGAAATGCCCTGCCCCTATAAATAAATGAAAGAATTTGACAGTTATAAAAATAAAAAAAACATCAACGACCAAATAAAAGATAATAAATTAATTTTTTAAAATTTATCATTTAAATAAACCAATTTAAAGAAATTAAAGAAAAGTATTATATGAAAAACCAAACTTATTATGTTTTTAATGTAAAAAATTAAGGGCAATTTAATCAGAAGGTAAACTGGCTGGGCTTTTTGGATCTAAAAGTTAGTGGAATGGGATTTTTAAAATTGAAAATTATTTTTACGGGTTTTCTAGATACGGAAGTTTATTTTAAGGACTTTTTAGTATTTTTCCCTTTAATTTTTTTGCATTTTGTTTTATGTTTGAGATGCTTCACCTTTGTCTCAAACTCAATTAGAACACATCAATAACTATGACGACTAATTGATATACAGTTGCTCAAATCACAATAATTAGCCTATCTTGATAAGCACTTATGTGCCATTTAATTTAAGTTGAGCCACGATAAACAACATCCCCTTCCCCCACATTACGTTAAAAGTCAGATCACACCGTGTACACCGTTCCATGTTTTGGTAAGCGAAACGTACAAGCAAAGACAGCCAATCAAAGTATATAAATAACATACTTATATATATATATATATATATATATATGTGTGTGTGTGTGTGTGTGTGTGTAAAGAGTATAGACAAACCATGTAATAGTTTAAAATATACGTAATTATATATCTAGATTACTCGATAATGTAACTCCTAATTTATTATATTTCGAAATTCAGGAAGGTAAATTTAAAATAAAATATAAGGCTAGGGGTATCTAAACCATAGAATAGAAGCCCAACTACCATCAACCAAGTATGAATGAAAATAATTAAAACCAAGACTTTAGTGTGTCCTCTTGAAATGCATTTATATTGGGGGTATAATTGTTATGATTGAGTAACATGACCTTTATGAACGTGCATGTTGATTCGCTAATTCAATGGATACAAATGATTGAACATGTGCCTAATGTTTATCTGAAAACCCTTCTAGACAAAGTTGAGAATGTTGGCTAATGATTTATGTATGTGCATGAAAAATTCAACCACATAGCAATTCATTGGTTACATGTGCCTAATGATGTATGATCACACATTAAGACTTTTTAGTTTTGAATTATTTTATTCACAATAGTTGTTAAGCATACAATGATTGGTCACAAATTAGAAAATCTGTTCTGATTAAAATATTGCTAATTTATATATAGTTATGAGGGTTTTCATAATTAGTTGTGTATTCGGGTTGAATTTCAACATTCACATTAGTAAATAAGTTAAAATACTCAAATTCACCTTAAAATGACATTATTGCAAAATAACATGACTTTCACCTTGTTACGTGCTTTGTCATATCTATCTTAACACTAAAATGATATAGAATCTATATCAATCACAAAATTTAAACCGAAAAAGACGAAGTTATAGATGGCGAGAGTGCACGCGCGTGTGAGAGAGAGAACTCCGTACCAATAACCCCTTCAATTGATCATGAGAGGTTGTGTGTTTTATTCTACGCTTTGTACAATACATTGAGTAGTTGAATGAATGATATGTGTCAAAAAGTGATATAACAATTTTAATTGATTGAATAATGAAAAAGAAAAATAAATCTAATGGCATACAAGTTATCCATCCAACCAATCAAATACATTACGTCAAGTGCAGAAATTACAAGACCGTGGGGGTGACAATGACCCCTAAGTCAATGGTTATAAGATATTTAAATTCAGAGATTCTCTTTTAGAAGCTATTTCTTAAAATCAATTAATTATATTAGGTTTGTTAAGTGAAAATAAATTAATACAATCAATGATCATCAAATTTTAACAGTATCAAAGAAATACAATATATATATATACATACATTGTACAATAAAATGAAATTAATATATCACATTGTACAATAAAATGAAATTAATATATCACTACAATAGTATTCGTACTCAAAAAATTCGGACCAACAATCTAAAAATTTATGAGAAATTCAGATAAATTTATTGTGGTTGGGATTTAGCCAAATGAGAGACAATAAATTTTGGGCCATTGAAAATGACAGGCCACATGGGGGAACATGCCAAGGCCCAAAAGGAGGGCCACGTCATCCCGTTCAACTCGTAGTACGGACCCTACGGTGCTGTCCAAAATAAATCCCATCACTCTTCAATTATTTTATATTTTTATTATTAAAAAAATCAAAAAAAATAAAATAAAACCACTAAATCGACCGGGGTTTCGGGTCGTGACAGTTAGAACCACGTGACCTTTCAGTTTCTCTCTCCTTAATAATATAATTAATCTCACAAAAAAAATAATAAATAAACAATTGTTAATTATAAGTAGCAATAAAAATAAAAACTGTTTTCTTGTTAAACAGGAATTTTCAGTTCAGATTTGTTCGAATCGATGTTAATAATGCGACGAATATATTAAATATGCCATCAGATTAGTGTTGCTTTTGAAAAGAGTGGCTAATTAAATAACAAATATCGCTAAACTCAGCAGGAAATTTGTTGGGTGAAGCCAGTTATATTCAGGTTTATATAATTTTTTAAAAAACAAAAAACTATAACGTATTTCAAAACATCGTAGAAATTGATGACGAGAAATGAAATTAAAGATTTTGAACTTTAATAGATGGAATTGTTTTTTTTTTTTCGAATTACGAAATCATAAAATGCCATATTTAAAATTTTCATTAATATATAAAACATGATATCAAATAGGATAAATTTGAAGAGAACGTGAACGACTTCTTCTGTTTGTCTTTTGACTTTGTATTCAACAACTATTTATTATACAACAAATTGTATGTAGAAATTGATTGATATAACTAATATATGCATAATAAAATACACCAATACTTGTATTATTGCGTAATGTCATTCCTTGCCACTAAAGGTGTAAATGAATAACTGAAAATTCGATTATCATTTGTATTCACATTCGTTTATAGCATGGAAATAATAATATTCAATCCATTTGGTATTCGTTTACATCCCTGCACGGCATACGCTACAAAAGTTCACCGACTTCACTAATGGCAAAAATCATCACAGATGAAACAAAATTTGTGATAGAATACAATTTTGTGATGGATTTTGACCATCACCAGTCTGTTATTGTATATTTCATCACTAATCAATTACATTTTGTATTTTAGTTTTTATTTGTTAGAAATTTGGTACAAATCCATCAAAAATACTTTTTATGATAGAATTCTATATGTTAAGAAATTTTCATTAACAAAGGTGGTGTTTTTTGCTGGTAATATAAATGTGACGTTGGGGCTAACAAACAAATCGATTCTTAATTCAAAAGGAGTCTTTAAGTTATAAAGCAACCAAAATTAATGCAAGTATGTCATTGGGCTCACAGCCGAGTAGTGGGGGTTCGAAAGTAGTATCAGGGAGATCCTGAGTTCGAACCTTCTTGTCCTCTACCCCTTTCCCTTTCAGTGAGTGTGTGCGTGTGTGGGGGGGTATTTTTCGGTTTACATTTATAGGGTATCCCGAGATGATTGTATCAAAAAAAAAAAATTAACACGAGTATGTTATATGTATACATAATTCGTTATTTATGGCTCTTAATTAAACACTATTAATTAATCAACTCCCTCAAATATAAAGAACAAAAAACCATCTTTAGGAGAAATTCTAGCCTAAACTCAATTCTATCGAATCAATATTAATCACATGACAAATATTTTATATTTGTTATGTGACCGGTGTAAAAATTAGGGAGATGATCAATCACATTGATACCCTCTCACAATGTTTTGAAAATCAGACTGGACATAGAATCAATGGCCTTATTGGTTATCAGTTCGACCACTGGTTCAATCGGTATGACGTCATAAATAAATAAATAATATTGTTATATTAATTTATTATATAAAAAATGTTATAGATATATTAAAAATTAGAAAAATATCGATAATAATGAAAAGATTAAAAAAAACACAAGCAAGCTAATTGCATAAATTCTAGTCATTCTTCTCAATTATAGCTTAATTTTATAATAATTAATAATTGGTCAAAAAAATCTCCTATAACATATAAATGCTTTTGCAACTCTAGATATTGCATTGTTCAATTTTTATGTTAACATATCAACTAACAAAGAACAAAATTACTTTATAATGTTCAAATATACTTTTATTTGAATAAATAACACAAATATTAGAAGTTAGGAAAAATTAATAAAAAATCCTTAAAATATATATATTATATACAAATACATCATGAACATAAATCAATAAAAAAAATACTCATCCCATGTATTTTTTTCACTTTAAAAAGCTCAATATAATTTTTTTTGATTAAATTAATTTTAAAAAGATTCTAGCTAGTATATTTATATGATTTATGCCCAATAAAATGAGATTCGATTGAAACTTCAAACTTTTCAATAATTTTTCATTGAAAAGAGAAAAATAAAAATAGAAATAGAAATAGAAATCGAAAAAGAAAAAAACACTACTCGAAACCAAGTGACTCCCAACAAATCTAGCCTTCCTCATTCGGAGGAAGGCACCCTGAGGACTCATCGGGTTAGGTGGTTCCACACCACTCGTATAGAAAGGGCTACCAAACACTCATTTGGTAACCAAGTTCTAACTCGAACTCTCTTTCTATTATCTTCAATCTGCACTCATTGCACTTATCTAAGCTCACGAATTGGGCACACTACGAGCATGAATAGCTCATTAGCACGCAGAAATTTCTTGTTGTCCTTCTTGCCTTATTTACATTATATTGCAACTTACCTTTGCTTTATTTCTTCTTATGGCACATACTCACTTAATTAAGAGGAATTCTAACACTTTTTTGTAGGTTAGGTCCTCCTAAAGTTGTCGATCCTTCCTCAGGATTCCTGAGGATTACTCCATGATTAATTGTTCCCTCTCACAAATTTCTTGAGCGTCCGAAATTTGATATGCATCACGCATCATTAGTATTAATACATTTAATAAATGATTACTTGGATTTGGCCAAGCATTAAGATTTTTGTTTGATTTTTTGTTCTTTATGATAAGAAAAAAGATCCATAATTAATATCCATATTTAATGGGCATATAGCAGTAGCTAAGAATATGTCGGTCACATGCCTTTGCTGCTGCCTTAAATTGTTGTGTTGAATTTTTCTACAAACGCAAGTGTACAAAATTCATTTTTGTATGACTTTTTGAGGCCTTTTGCCAGAGAACCCACATGATCAAATTCTAACTCATTATTTTTTCACATGGAAATATGAAGAAGGCATGAATTCTTCAAGATTGATATATATATATATATATATATATATAGAGAGAGAGAGAGAGAGAGGTTGTTTCATCCAATTAATGATCAGAAAATAAAAGTATTATTGTATAAACAAAGGAATGCCAATTATTATTCCAATCATTGTTCTGTTAATTCTTGTTCAAGACTCAAATTGGTTGCTAAGTCAAAATATTTTATGGGGTGTACTTCCATGTTGATGAGTTTTTAATTATGCTTTTATAATTGATTTTGTCAACAAATTGATATGACTTTCTTTACAGATGCTCATCATATTTCTTTGGCTATCTTTTTGGCCAAAGGTGGTTCTAGATAGCAAAATGCAAATTTCGTATAAATATAATAAAAAAATAATATATAATGAAAAATGCTAAAATTACTATAATTCGAGGGAGAAAGTGTTTTTATCTTACCATGCAATTCCTCCACGAATATATACAGCCTTTGTTAAGCTTTATTGAATATGTGCAAATAAACAAGTTTTTAGAGGGCATTTTGTAAATTTAGGCACCTCAGGTGTTCATATAAATATTTTTCATTTTTTTTTTAAATTCATCTATTACAATCATCAATGATCTATAATTATAACATTAATATTCCAAATGAAAAACAAATTATTACAATCAATCATTATCAAATAACAATGTAATACAAATTATTGTATAGATATAATTATTTTTCATTCAGACTACTCTTTAGTTGAAGCTATTTTACATATGGAGCAAAAACATATTGTATTTGTTAAAGTTTCAGCTCAAATTAAATTAAAAAATTGTTAATTGTCTTTTTTAACATTAATAATAAATTGTTTTCTTTTCTCTGCTGCTTCTTTTTATTTATTTTGTTTAATTGAAAGATGCACAAATTCAATGACCCTTTAATTAAGGGCATTTCATATGAGGGGTCTCACGTAATATCACTCCCAAGTCCCAATCACTATTCAATACATAACATAAATATAACTATCAAACACTTTTGCATTAATTTCGACATCTTAATTGAACTCTGATGGTGGACAAACATTATCTGAAAGAAGAGAACGTGAAATGAAACTTTATCTCGATCGTCGATATATGTGTCGTGTACAAATGAGTATTGAAACAAATACAATACTACTATTAACAAAAGATCCAATCGATATATGTGTTGTGTATGAATGAACATCGCAACAATTACAATACTATTGCATGACAAAAGATTTGGCTAGAAATTTGAGAACTCTTCCACTTGCACTAAACAAGAAAACAGAATTCTCATTCTGCAGGAGCTCCATCAGTATAAAATGTCAGCCATCACATGCATTCTAATGAATATTCCAAACTAGAATTATACCTACATATTCCGAAAATTCATTATTTTTCTCAATAATAAATTAATTAATAGCTTTTAAAATTCAAGTTTCCAATATTCACATATGGAAAGATGCAGTGACCTCAAATCATGGAAACAAAGTGGGGGCTAATGCTTCTACCATTAGATCCCTCCAACCCGATTTTCATTCTCCTATATATATATATATGTGCATATATACACTTTATTATCTCATACACTCTAACCAAACAATACAAGACTCTCCCAATCCCCAATTTCTCTCTCTCTCTCGCTCCCCCCCCCCCCCCCCCCCCCCCCCATCCAAACATAGGAGAAAGAAACAAACAAAGATGGCAATCCAAATTTTCATTCTAATTCTACTTCCCGTATTAATTCCTACGTTCACATTCTCTTCACCAGTTCCAGACCCTGAACTTGTAGTACAGGAAGTTAATGAGTAAGATATCATACTTCACTAGGACATATATGATATATACGCACGCATATGTGTGTGTGTGTGTGTCATTGGATTGCACGCTTTAGTCTAACAATGTGTGTGCGTGATCAAAAAATTGCACATTGCAATCTAAAAATGCGTGACATTTGTACTTTTCTTGCAGGAAAATTAACATATCAAGAAGGAACTTAGGATTTCTCTCATGTGGGACCGGAAACCCGATTGACGACTGCTGGCGTTGCGACCCCAACTGGGAGAAGAACCGCCAGCGGCTAGCGGATTGCGCAATAGGGTTCGGGAAACACGCCATTGGAGGACGAGACGGCAAAATCTATGTAGTGACTGACTCAGGGGACGATCCGGTGAACCCCAAGCCAGGCACCTTAAGGTACGGAGCCATCCAGAACGAGCCCTTATGGATCATATTCGCGCGCGACATGGTGATCAAGCTCAAGCAAGAGCTGATGCTCAACTCGTTCAAGACGATCGACGGCCGAGGTGCGAGCGTGCACATTGCAGGGGGACCTTGCATCACCATACAATATGTGACCAACATCATCATCCATGGCCTCAACATACATGACTGCAAGCAAGGTGGGAATGCCTATGTGAGGGACTCCCCCGAGCATTATGGGTGGAGGACTCTGTCCGATGGCGATGGGGTTTCGATATTCGGTGGGAGCCATGTTTGGGTGGATCATTGCTCGTTGTCAAACTGTCGTGATGGCCTGATCGATGCCATCCATGGCTCGACCGCCATCACAATTTCGAACAACTACATGACGCATCACGATAAGGTTATGCTCTTGGGGCATAGTGACAGTTACACGCGTGACAAGAACATGCAAGTTACTATTGCCTTCAACCATTTTGGAGAAGGGCTTGTGCAGAGAATGCCAAGGTACAAAACGTCCATCCCTTATGCATATAACAATTCTCGTATTTTATATGACTATGGTAATACCTATACAGAAAGGGAAGAGGGGTTGTTTCTCCCTCTAGCCTAGATAGAGTTGTGTTTTATATGTATGTTTTGTGAAAATTTAAAATTTTGCACTCCTAAAATGATAGACAAAAAGGAATAATTATATCTGTACCCCTTGAAGTTTGGTGTAAATACTTAGACCTCCTTAAGTTTGTTGCATAATCACAAAAACTACTTCGCCTTCAACTTTTGCGTTACATGAGACTTGTACATTTACAGAAACCATCCCTTCTATCAACTTTTGTTTTATTGTTAGCACCTTGAAAAGTTGAGCATAGGGGTAGTTTTTGTACTTATGTGGACCTCATGTGATCTGATATAGTTTATGCCAAACCTCAGGGAGGTGTCGGTGCAATCATCCACAAAAAAGTTATATTTGGTAAAAGTTTAATTTTGCCTCTCAAATAAATTTTTTTGACTCCGTTCCAAACCCAGCAATGTGGTGACATAAGATTGATTTTTTCCATTCAAAGATGGCATTAATGACTGATCGAGAATTCTCTCTGCCCATATTTGCAGGTGCAGGCATGGCTACTTCCACGTGGTGAACAATGACTATACACATTGGCAAATGTATGCCATTGGTGGTAGTGCATCTCCCACAATCAACAGCCAGGGCAACAGATTTCTCGCTCCGGATAGAGCTGAGAACAAGGAGGTGACCACAAAAACACAATACACACAGTCACTCAATCAAATAATCTATATTTCTTGCAACAACATAATAGCTTAAAACAGTGATGCCGTGTAATTAAATCATCTAATGAATGACCATTTCATTCCATTTTTAAGGTAACCAAGCATGAGGATGCACCAGAAAGCCAATGGAAAAAGTGGAACTGGAGGTCAGAAGGAGACCTAATGCTAAACGGCGCATTCTTCAGCCGGTCGGGTGCAGGAGCCTCGTCTAATTATGCCAAGGCGTCGAGCTTAAGTGCCAGGCCCTCTACTCTGGTCGGCTCGATGACAATGGGAGCAGGCTCTTTAAGCTGCAAGAAAGGCAAACGCTGCTGATAGAAGCTACACATTTTCTAAAGAATAAAATTTTTAAATTGCTTTCTTAACGATTTTTCTGAACCATCTCAGCCTTGTCTCCTTTAGAAAAGTCGTTAAGACCATTTAAGGGAAGTAGTTAAAATTCCTGATGGAAATTGAGGGGGAAACAAGGACTCGGAGAGTTGATCGCATGTAACTATGTTCCTTGTACTATTTCACTAAGAATTGCTCAAGTTGTCAATTATGTATATTCAAGTACTCTTTCATTTTGCTCTGCTTCGGACAAATGCTCAACCAATTGATTCACTAGTTCAACTTTAGACTCTGAATTTTTCGTGTGAAGTTGATATGAAAGATTTCTGATACTTCGCTTGATTCAGGGAAACTACAGCATATAAAAAAGAATAAACCAATCCTAAGGATCCATGGGTTTAATTGTGGATCCAAGACAATAATAGAAACATTCGAGTCTTAGATTTCTGTTTCAGGTCTTCTGTATCTAGAAACATATGCATTTATCCAAAATACATGTAATAGAATCATTTTATTCAGCCCAATCCTAATAATAAAAGATTGAGCCAAGTTTAATTGCAATTCAATTAAGAGAACGGAGAGTATTTACTTGTTATTCTATTGGATCCTAAGTATCCACTGCTTTGAACTTGAAGATGATCAATGACCTTAGTCTAGGATAATCTCACCAACGAAAAAGAAGTTTGTTTGTAACACCCTCCAAGGTCACATCTCAGTACCAGTTTGCACAAGTAAATTGTCCATTAAGTGAGAAAAACACACACACATACGTGTACTTCTAATCTAGCTTGGTACATTATTAGGGTGGAATTGGATTGGTGGTGGTCTTTTGTGGCCCACAAAGGAGGGGCTTGAGTCACATGGGATGATTGGCCATGCATGAATGATTTCGAAAGATGAAAAGCAGAAAGCTCATAGGCTCTGCATCAACGGGACCATGTTTGTGGAGGGACTCAATTCCCAGAAAGTCACCGCATCTTTGACAGTTTGTGTGTGAAAATACAGTGCCACAGATCTCTTTTGCAGGCTAATAGTGAGAAATAAAAGACAACAAAGATTAAAGAAAATGGCCATATTTAAAGCTTCTGTCACAGAATCCAAACAAGCCATAAATCACTACCCACCAACCCTTCATTTATAGCAGCAGTGTCTTCCCCAACTATCCATAAATAGCATATCAAGACTCCCTCTTTATCTTGTGCATCACAAGGGTCATTTAATATTGCTAGTTTCTATGACAAGATGTGTCAGCATAGAATAATGTCACTCATTTCAATATATTGACCTTAACACAAATGCAATAATATCACTTTCTATCCTCCAACCTTGAGCTTTTAGATTAATCGAATTCCCGCTAACCCAAATGATGAAAGAACTATTTCACCCCTATCTTGTCATGTGACTTGATTTATACTTGCAGGGTCCATTTGTGTTTTGTGCGTGTTACTAAAGGGCAGAAGACAAGTGTGGGTGGATTGTACATGCCAAAATAAACAAATAAGAGCCCATGAAGCACACAAACCTGATATTGACACCCTTAGCAGCAGGTGGAAGAAGATCCATCAATCATCGAGGCTGGATTGAAGTAGCACCGACACTTCGACGCAACATAACCCCCACAATCTACAACTCATTTGAAACTTGTCTTGCCAAGTACAGTACAAGATTAACTGCAGCGGCACAGGCCTTCAGGCTTCAACCATGGCTGGGACCTTAATGTAATAACACAAACATGGACCATTGAGTTCCCTTCGTCAATGACTGTTGAGCTACAGAAGTTATGGCATTTATATAATGATAGAACAACAAATCTTGAATGTACAAAGTTTTTACAGCCATGGATGATCTTCTGGCTGAAAATACATTGTACAATACAGTTTTGGGTAAGAGCGTAAATGGTTGGGGAAGATAGAGCGGGGCATATTCTTAGGCTCTACACAAACCAATCCCATGACGAGTGAATTGATTATTCACCAATCATGCGACAAATGAATTGATTGTTCACCATTCATATAACAATCTCATTGGCAATATAATTTCTAACATGCTTTCGACAAAAATTCACCACAATGCATTCCTCCTAACAGAATTTCTCCAATAAATTGTGTTGTATCAAACACTAGATTTCTAGATAGTCTAGCACATCGTACTAGACCCATTTTTGTGCAGTTGACACCACACACAACAGGGCTTATCGATACGAGAACTAAGCTTAAAGCAGCATAATCACAAGTGATGAGCAAAAATAGATTAATAGCATAGGCAAAACTCAAGGGTTAAAATGTACGAGTATACATCCACTTCCAGTTAAAAATGGAAGGGGAAGGAGGGTACTGCGCCACTATGCCCTTACAAAATGACGAGCAACACCAATCCATCAAACATAGGACAATTCATTACAATACGAAGCCATCGCAAACAAATTCATCAAAGCACCACATAGCTCAAAAGGTCAACCATATCTGCAGAGGGCCATATATAGTTGACAACATTCTGGGTGTGGGGGGGGGGGGGGGGGGGGGGGGGGGGGGAATTGCATCAAGTGCCCGAATTTTGCAAAATCAATATTCAGATGGTGAGATGACATCATCGATTTTTAGAATCATCTTAACAACTTGAGTTGCAAGCAGAATCTGCTGTTGTTTCCCAATCAAAGTCTCGAAAACATTTTGCTCACGCATGTCATTTGTGCCAACATCATTGCAATCAATACCACAGCAGGAGTTGTTCTCCTGTCAAGAAAAATCAAATATTTGCTTTTCAGATAAACCACTACTTACAATTAACAAGAGTGGTTGGGGAAATAGAACGGGAAGCAAAAACCTACAAAGAAAGCAGCAGAGTTGAGATTACCTTGATTTGCTGAGATTTAACAGCAGATAAAGTTTCTATAGGCTGTAGACCACTATTTTCTGCCAGTGCCATAGGGATAGCATCCAATGCATCTGCAAACGCCCTAATTGCATACTGCCCAGAGAAGCACGTAAATGTGTGAGATTAAAAGCTGAAAACAACAGATATAATTTTATGAAAATATTTGGCTTCTAACCTGCTCAACTCCTGGGTATCTATCAGCAGCTGCTTCCACAGCAATTGAGCAAGAAATTTCAGCAGACCCACCACCATACACTATGGAATTGTTGCGAATAAGATTTCGTGCAACACATAAAGCATCATGAAGACTGCGCTTAGTTTCCTCTATTATCATCTTGTTACCTAAGGCATGATACAAAACAAGAATCAGATTAGATATTGGAAATTGGAATGCACACAGGTATATGGCTCCCACCTCTCTTGAACATTTCCAAGAATTACTCAAAACATGACATCATGGAACATCAGAAGGTACAATAATGGTAAGTTTCTAAGCAAGAAACATCTGAAAACCCCCACGTTGTGCCATAGATGATTGATTTTAGTACTGTCAAATGCACACATTGAATAAACAGCAGCAAAACAAGGATTCATTCAATGGAAAAATAGCACCCTTCATGTCAATTTTAGTATGCTTAACTACATGAACAGAGTTTCAAATTGCCATTTGGAAATCACATGGAAAACTTAAAGCATAATTCAGCATTAAGAATCAAATTTTCGCAATTCGTAAAATTTGAATTTTACAAATTGATACAGATAGGTCCTGGATAGGAATGGCACTGGGGCAGCTTGAAGCTGGCCCACCCCAAACCCATAGCTTGTGACGGGTTTTAGAAGTCAAAATCACTCCAGGGCTGGTCCCAGGACTTAATTTTAGAACCAGGACCCTCCCCCAACCTGTCTAGCTTTCAAAATATTATAGATATGCCCTTATCTATTGTGTAAATATTTACTGATGTACATTATATCTTCACTAACAAAAAATGTGCATCCTACATATATAATCGGTACAATATTGTTATATCTTAAAATAATTATATTACATTAATAAAGAATTTATGCATTCAATATATGAAAATAAAATGTGTTTAAAATTTTTTACTTTCCAATAATAAATAAATGAATTTATAAGTTTATAAAGAATTAGTTCTAGGGTAATAATATTTTTTCTTGAATCTTGCGAAAGCACTGATTATTTTTAAATAAATACTTCTTAAATACTTTTAAAATTGTCAAATAGATTTAACAGGTCCAATCCACTGGATCCACATCGAACCACAAGTCCAACGAAATCTTGGTTGGTCGGGCCTCAGGTCCAGCAAACCTGCCCCATTACCACCCCTATTCATCAAACCATCCACATTCTAGAATTATGCTTCACATGAGACACGAAAACCACATTACAAAAGATCATGGCAAGCAACACTAAAGTGTGATCAGAACCAAAGCGAGCTGAACTACCACATTCCACCTATACCACAATGTATAGAAAACAAAACAGAGATGAACAGATTGAAGGATACACAGCTGTTCTGTAAACGTTTGATGAAAATAATGTAACAATATCAACCCATCATACAATCTATAGCTATGAAAAATTAGTAAAAGGTAGCTACAAAAAAAAAAAAGAGATATCAAAAGAATTACCAATGGAGAGAACACAAGGGGCTTAAACGAAAAGATGGGAAAAGGGCAGCATAGACCTACCACCACGAATAAATATAGTTACAGCCCTTGAATTTGCGCAGTGCTCAATATATATCATCCGATCTTTAGTTGTTCCAAATGCTTTTTCTCGAACTAAACCCGCCTAGGATGCATAAAGAATTTTTATATCAGTGCTATTGGATTGCACAAGAACACGCCATATGAGATACCAACAAAATATGAGAAAGATAAACATGGAAAGAGAAATATTGGAAAACACAGAAGATACAGCATAGCTGTGGAAATTTACCCTGCCTAGTTTCTCCGGAGTCAACTCCTGAAATCGAGGCACAATTCTCCCACCTAACACCACATTCAACAAACACAATGTCATCAAACACTTGAATAAGAAAAATGTAAGAGAAGCACCAAATACAATCAATAAAACAGCAGATTTGATACAAACCTGTAGCTATGGCTATCAGCTCTAACTCCACACCACCAACCCATCTGACTGCAGGTAAATTTCTATGCATTAATAAATGGTTTGCCTCATCATCGAAGCCCCATTGGCAGATAACTAAGGTAGCCCCAACGTCCTGATACAGGGAGACTCGTGAGTTACATAAGGCAATTTATTTTTTGAAAATTAGAAGCAACATACATAGATGGTCACATTAAGCATGGGCAAACATATAGATATGTACATACTGCGCAAAATTGACCACGATTCAAATGAAACCTCTTCCAAAAGATGATCAAAATAGAAATGGTACACAGGAAATGGTAGATCTATTCGAAGTGATGACCACTTTATCTCATTATCCCACTTGATTAAGGAGGAAGATTCAGATCAGTGTCCAGCCCAAAGGCCTTACAAAAGGACAAATGTTTTTCTCTTTTCTAACTCCCTTTATATATGAATATGAGGACTGTCCATCATGAGCTCCCTCCCCTTGCCTCATTACACATTTCACCAAACCAAATATAATATCATGCTGGTACAAGAAGATTACCTTGCATTTTTGAACCATATCATCAAAGTACTTCCTCTCTTGTTCACGTAATGTTTGGAATTTCTCCACAGTATCAATATCAACCTTATGTTTAGTCTTTGGCTTCGGAGGCTCAAAGGGACAAGTCAGAATGGCTATCTTTGCATCCCCAATTTGCTTTGGCATCTGAGGATGACTCATGTCTTTGTCAACAACAATTCCATATATTAGCTCCGTATCCTCCAACTTTCCACCTACTTTTCCTTCTACTTTAATCAAGTCAAGGTTAACATCCTTCCTCTCTAAATCTGCAACAGCGAGCACTGCTTTAACCGCAATCTCCGCCAAACTGCGCTTGCACCTATTCACACTGCAAAGCATATTTGACAAGATTATAACATGTAAAACACATAAAGTACAAGATAATTGCATTTTACCAGATGCAAGTTAAAATGGTAAGTTTCAAAGGCAAATACTCTAGAGGCCATAAGACTAATAGAAGGCCACAAGCACTGGGCAACTAACAAGCAAGGAGAAGACAGAAACTACTAGTTCAAATGTACTTTTAACTTTTAAGCTTGCATTGAGAAAAAGAAAGTAGACATCTAGCAGGGGAAGCTTGACAATACATGAAAAGAGTGAAGCCCTCATTCTGCATAATTTACACTCCATCAAACACAATGACATAAAGGATTCAGAGTACAAACATGACATGAACTTCATTCTCAATTTCTTAGCCTAATAAGAAAGATCATTTGCACAAAGAATACGACCCCATTTTGGAGCGTGCACTACTAAGGGCGAGCAAGACTTTTGAAGCGCACTCCCAGCCTACTCAAATTCGGGGCCTGAGGCGATTGGACAAGATAGGAGTCCCTTATTTGAGAGTTAGGAACAAATGGTTGAATGTTTAGTTTAGTTTTTGTGATAATTACTTTTGTATCTCTATTATGCTTGTAAATCTCAGACTTTTGTATCCTTCGTCTTTGGCTTATTAAATAAAACAGGAGGGGACCCGGCTACAACCCCGTTTTCCTATATATATATATATGCACAAAGAATACCACGTAATAATGTCTCCCAGGTCGCTTACAACTCAATAGATGCTGATGCTTGATAGATCACGAGAGTAGTTAACACCCAAGAAAATCAATTAAAGCCCTCAAAATTATCTAATGGTCAACAACTGGTATCCATGCAACAGAATGTGAAGGCAAATGAAATTCTCCATAAACAAAAGTTCTTGAGGATTCAGAATACTCGGGCAAATCAATAGTAGAGAAATACGAATAGCTAGGGGGCGTAGCATAAAATAAGATACCCAAAACTTTCAACTGAAACAGGATGACACAATAAAGGGTACAAAAAGGCAAATAGCAGATGTACAGAGCATTGTTCAAGATCTCACATAAGAAACCATACTTACATTTTGGAAGATAAAGTAGTCATACATGTCTGAATCAGAGGTTCAACATTTGTAGCACTAAACTCAAACTTATGTGCTATACGCTCCAAGTGCTCGAAGGCTATTTGGGAAGCCATCTCATATCCTTCTGCAATTCGAATAGGATGAATTCCACGTTCCAACAGCTTCTCTGCTTGTTCTAGAAGTGCACCAGCCATGACAACAACTCCTGTTGTTCCATCACCAATTTCATAATCCTGGCTCCGCGATAATTCAACCATGAGTTTAGCAATCTGATTATCAACATCCATCTGCTCCAAGATTGTTGCACCATCATTTGCTGACAGCATAACAATCAGACATAGAACTTTTATCTTAAAAATGCTTCGTGAAATAACTGCAGTTTCAAAATTGAGTTTATTCCTACAGCAGACAAAGTTTCCCACAATCACAAACTTCTATAATGACAGAGAAGAAAATAACTCTTCTGATCACGAAAATAGGAGGAGAGGCGTTGATTCTTTTGTTGATTCAGGCATCTGGATAACTATTCTCAGTAGTTTCGAAATTCTAAAGTTATATTCAGCTAGCCTTGACACAAAGTTTCCAAATTTGATTGTATTAACATATAAATAAAAGAAATCTGAAAGAGCAATAAATTCAGACCAAAAGTTAAACACACAAGAGTAATATAAGAAAACAAATATGAACCTATATACTTAGCACCAAAGCACCAGAATGCTTACATCATTCTCCTGTAACACCACAAATCTACAACTCCAATGCCCAGTAATTTCACTGTCACTACGATGGGTACGTTTAAATATATTATTTAAGCAGAATCACAAACACGGAACCAAAACCAAACCATTCAATCCAAAAACACCGAAAACCAATCCAAAACCCTAATCAACCCATAACCACACAACAAAATCGAAAAACCTCAATAAGTCCATCAATGCGCATGCAAGACATAGACGAAAATCAAGGAAAGCACAGAGAACTCACTAATGGTGACATCACCGTCGGGGCTCTGAAGCATCTTATCCATGCCTTTCGGCCCGAGCGAGGTCCGGAGGATCCGAGCCACCGCTTTCCCGGCGGAAATGTTGGCCCTCTGCGCATCGAGGCCTCGCAATCTGGTCTTCTGCTCCTGCTCCTTCAGTATAATGAACGGCCGACCAAATTCATCGAAAGCCAGCGCCATGGCTGCACACGGGTCGAGATGATCGGATCTTCCACTGGATCCGACTGGCAAGTGCGTGTCAATGAAGCGTGCAGAGAGTGTGAGTGAGATGAAGGAGCTTTGAGAAGAGTGAATTTGTGCCCTAGTGGTGGTACCGTAATATTGTTGCTACTTTGAGCGGTTTAGTAAAACCCTCAGACAATGATTCTCTCTTTTTTACTTTTTTATTCTCTTTGTTGGTTATGAATCATTCTAGAGAAATATTGAAAAGATTTTAGAATAATATTTTATATAAGACTTTAAATTTAAAATATAAGATAAAACACACACACACACACACACACATATATATATATATATGCATATTATAAAGCGTTTCATTTCTTATCAAAAATAAAGAAATAAAAATAAAGCGTTTCATTAAATATAAATATTAAGGGAATAAAATGATAACTTTTTAGTGTATATATTAATAAGTATTACTAGCGTTATTTTAAAGGAGCAAACTTTATGTTATCCTAAAAGAACTTTAAATTCTTAAAAAAAAAAAAAAAGCACTTTAAAAGCCATGATTCATTAAGTATGAGATGAGTAAAAACTACTTTAAAAGTCTTGATTTATTAATTAAGTGATGGTGTTTATTTAGTTCATCTAACAATACAACGGGGTTGAAATCATCAAATGCAGATCGACTTATTTCTTTTTTTTCTAGAGAGGAGAACTTTCAAAAGGCGGACTTCTTTTAGATAGGGAATCCACTAAATGTAGGTGGATTTCTGTTGTCTTACACGTGAAATTATGTAAGGCAAAAAAAAATATTAATAAGTGGCGATAAAATGTGAATACAAGACTTTCCATTTAGTCAATCTTTAATATCATATTAAATAATCATTTTATTTAAAAATTTAAATTATTTGATAAAAAGAATCATTAAATATTTATTATTTACAATAGAAATACAAATTTTTCTAATCATGTGATTAGAACCAAGATGGAATTATAGATGGGTACAAGAAATAACCCACTTGAATATTTTTATTATTTTATTTTTTGGTATCATTACATTCAAATTTAATAGCTAAATACACTACTTGGATAATATCCAAGTGGATAGCATAAAATTTTCTTTAAAAGGAGATGTAAATCACCACCAATGATATACTTGTGTACTTCATCAATTGATTGAGACATGTTCATCTTGAACGACTAAGGGGTTGTTTACATTTAAAAGAGAAAAAAATGTATTGGTTCGAGCACTTTTTTTCAACTTGTGCTTTTTTAGTTATATATACAACTTGTGATGGATTTTAATTAATAAAAGCTAGAAGTTGGACAGCGCTACAACACCAGTGACAGGTTGGATAACCTAACTTGCATTGCATGGTGTGGTGTCAAAGTGAGTTTTCTTGCTTTACGACAAGCCTCTGAACAAGGCTTCTCTTCTGGCCGTCTTCCAGCTTGAATTCAATCTGAAGTGAAGAAAACGAACTATGCCTAACTAGAAGAATAAAATCATCTGATCTTGGCTTGGCATCTTCTGAAAGATAATCCAATATCTAGCAAGAAAGGTCGAGTCGGCTACTCAAAGCAAAGAAGCAAGAGCTCACTCGACCCATAGGAATAGGGATGAAGAGTGTAGGTTTGGGCCAAGACGGAAAAATTCAAAGAGGGTATAAGAAAGGATAGCACTTCGATCAGCATAGGATAAGATACGTCCTAGAGGAATTTTCTTTTCCAATAATAGGAGAGGAAACCCATCAACATGTGTTCGCGTTGTAATGTCTCGCAATGGCAGAAGAAAGAAATATCATTGCCAATCGATAGGAAAGAAAAGACCCTACATCTTTCTCAATCCACTCTCAATCTACTTTTTACAACTTCTCAACTTTTTGTCCAAAAGAATTAAAATTATATAGCTTCTATACTATTTAATTTGGAGACAGCGCAAAGAATTGTCATGGGATCCTTCCACATTGTAAAGGGACTGGAATTGGAGAGTTTGGGTTGTGGGAGAATTTGAGGTGGGCCATAATGATGGGATACCGGCTCAAATTTCTCTTTTCAACAAGAATGAAAGTAAATAAGATGATGCTTTTTTTGTACTTTCACTTTTCTTTCCAAACGATGGCCAATATGATGAGATCAATTTTTGGTCAAGGCTAGGTCCTCGAATAAAGATGATCTGGTTTGGTAGGAGTGTTGGTGCGGGTCCTCAATCTATCAAAATATGAACTAGGGATGTAAACGAGTCGAGCCGGCTCGCGAGCCTGACGAGCCGGCTCGACCCATGTTCGAGCTCGAGCCTGATTCGTATAATTATCGAGCCGAGCTCGAGCCTAGTGTTCTTGTTCGTAAGCTCGCGAGCTGATAGTATTTTAATATTTATTTAATTATATATATATATTATAATTATGAAAAAAATAAAAAAACTTTGAGTCAAACGTGTTTTTAGTCAAAAACCCTCACATAACACATCCCTCACAGCCTCACTTTGTCTTCTCTCTCTCCATCTACTATTGGCTGCCATCTCTATCTGTTCGATCTCTATCTCCTGACTCGTCCCTCTTCCATCTCTCCCGTCATCTCTCCGGCGCTCTCTCTTGTCCCCGTCATTTGTCACAGGCCCACAGCTGCCTCTATCTCTCTCGCCCCTTAGCCCTCTTGTAGTCCATCTCTCTCGTCTATCTCGCCTCATCTCCGCCGCGTCGTCTGAGCCGTCTCATCTCCGTCATGTCGTTTCTGTAGCCGCATCTCTGCCGACGAGTCTCCGGCATCTTGAGAATTTTCAGGTACTTTTCTCTATTTCTTAAAAAAATTCAAATTGGGGGTTTATTTGTTGGGGGGTTCATTTAAGGAACAAGTTGAGATGATTGACATTTGCAATGACCTTTGTTGTTCGAAAGAATTTTTATTTTGCTAACTTCTCTACTTGGCACAACTGAGAGGAATTATAGTTTGTCCAACTTCATCTGAAATCCCGTATGTAATATTCAGTCCTTGCAAAGACATCAGTTTAGTAGATGATAGAAGTGAGATATTTCTTGGCAAATATTTGTTATGACCTTGCCGATTATGTATAGATGCTTATCAGCTTCAACAAAAACCTGAAACTTCTGTTGTATAACTAGTGTGGCTCCAATTATTTGTCTAATATCCATGTAGTGTGTCTAGGCTTGTTTATTCCTATACCTTTATTATGTTTCCAGAAACCGCTGTTGTTAGTACCTAAAGTTAAAACACAAAGTCTGCTGAAAGTCTAGGTACTTCTTTGTTCCAGAAAGTCTTTGTTCCAGTAACTCTATATTGTGACCAGGCTTTTTGTTATGGGGCTTATATTCTAGAATCTATGGATTTTATTATCATAATTATACTTTGAAACTTCATATTTGGTCTAGGTACTTCTTCCCCTAAATTCATTTTTAAGAGAGCTATTTCTGCAAAAATAAAAATAATAAAAAAGTCCTCTTAATTCATTCTTTATGAATTAACTTTGGTTCTATTGCTTCCTCTTAATTCATTCTTTATGAATTAACTTTGGTTCTATTGCTTCTAACTTTTGAATGATTATTTTAGTTTTGCACTAAAAATTGATAATGAATATTTTATTGTAACAGGGAGTTGTAATTTCTCATATGATGTCAACGTCGTGTTCAAAAGTTGATTCTACAAGTCCGGCTACAATGTCGGAAGGTTTTGAATTCGAATATCAATTAGCATCTGATGATGAAATGATGAATGAAGATCAAGCAAATGAGCCTACTATAGAGACTGGGGATCAACAAACAGAAACTGGTGATGATAATCCATTCAACCAGCCGAAAAGGCAATTAACATCTGATGTTTGGTCGGTAATGGAAAAAGTATTGGATGAGCAAGGAAACACAACGAAGTATCAATGCAAGCATTGCAATGCATTTTTCTCAAAGACGAAGACGGGCACGACAACTCACATGAAACGGCACTTGACTAAATGTGCTAAGTATTTGGAGATGAAAAGAAAGAAAAATGAAGAAAATTCCAAACATATGCAATTGGGGTTTGGTCCTGCAAGTATGAATCTTAGTTCACTCCCTCCTCTTCAAGACGGAAAATTTGACATGGAAAAGATGAAAGAAGCAGCGGCCATATGGATAGTCATGCATGACCATCCCTTTACAATTGTAGAGGAGGAAGGATTCAATATGTTTTGTAAACGGGGGATGCCGGAATGGAAATCTATATCTCGAAACACTGCAAGAAAAAATTGTTTCATGGTATATGAAATGGAGAAAAGCAAAATGAGGAATACAATGAATTATGTCGAGAAGATCTGCATAACAACAGATTTGTGGACGTCCAAAAATCAAAAGATTGAGTACATGGTGATCACCGAGCATTGGATTGACTCAGGCTGGAAGTTAAACAAACGTGTTCTCAATTTTGTCAAGCTTCCACCCCCTCGTGGCGGGATTCAAATTACAGATGCAGTATTGAGATGTATTAGTGAGTGGGAAATTGAGAATAAGATATTTTCGGTCTCTGTCGATAATGCTAGTGCTAATGATGTTGCAATTGGCATTATGTGAGACTCTTTAACTAGAACGAGCAGACTTTGTGATGGGAAATTATTTCATGTCAGATGTACAGCGCATATCTTGAATCTCATTGCACAGGATGGGCTCAGTCAAATCAAGGATATTATTTCTTGCATTCGGGAGAGTGTTGATTTTATTAGACGGACGGATGGTAGAATGATAGTGTTTGCTGAGGTTGCAAAGCAACTAAAGTTACCGGATCGAAAATTGATTGATGATTGCAAAACCCGATGGAATTCAACATATGAGATGTTGAATATAGCAATGACTTTTAAAGAGGTTTTCCCAAGGTTCAAGGTACGAGAACCAACTTATAGTCATTGCCCGACTGAAGATGATTGGAAAAAGTTAGGAAAAGTGATTTCCATCTTGAGGGTTTTCTATGATGCAACAAAAATCATTTCTGGGAGTGACTATCCGACGTCTAATTTATTTTTCAGCGAGGTATTTGAGGTGAAATTAATGCTTGATGAGATGGCATTTGATGAAGATGCATTTGTTTGAGACATGATCGAAAAAATGAAGCTGAAATTTGATAAGTATTGGGGAGAAACCAACATGTTGATGGCTATTTGTGCAATCTTAGATCCGAGAGTCAAGTTGAAAATAATTGAATTTATTTTCCTCAGTTTTATCTCGAAGCAGAGGTTGATGCAAGAATTGATGATGTGAAGAAACTTTTGTATGAGTTTTACAATGAATACTTGATTAGTGATAAGCCTACAAAGTATTCGGGATTTAAAAGAAAGTTCCAATCAAGTCATTCAAGTGGAGATTCTAGTGGAAGTGTTCAACTTCGTGGTTGGAATCGCTTGACCACTTTTGTCCAATCTACCAAAACAACAACACCCAAAAAAAATGAGTTGAATGTTTATCTTGAAGAAACAACCCAAGAGTATAATCCACAAGATGCAGCTACTGAGTTCGATATATTGTCGTGGTGGAAATTGAACACGTACAAGTTTCCGACACTATCATTAATGGCTAGAGACATTCTTTCCGTTCCAATTACGATCGTAGCATCAGAGGCTACCTTTAGCGCCGGAAGTCGAGTGATTGACAAGTATCGTGCTAGATTAGCTCCAAAAACAGTGGAAATGTTGTTGTGTACGGGAGATTGGTGCCGAAAACGTTACGGGGTGAAGAAAAAGTCCAAAGTAAGTTTGTATTGAATTCAATAATAAAAGTACATGCATTTTATGTTAATTATTATTTAATTTATTAAATGGTTTATATGCAGATTGATGAAGAGGCATTAGTGATTGAATTACCCGATGTTTGAGGTAATTCTTATTATTCCTAACTGTTATTGTTTATTACTTTGTTGTTTGTGTTTGTTATAGGAGGATTTGTTCCCAACTAAAATGATAGTGAAGGCCAAGAGGCTTATTGAAGAGAATTTGTTATTTTGGTTGCTGAAGAGCATATTTTGTTGTCATAATGTTGTTGAAACTCATCTGCTAGACTGCTGCTGGAATCTACTATTAATTTGCTTTGGAGTGAATTTGTTGTTGGCATGAATCTGTTGTTAACAAAATTGTTGACATTATTATATTAGTATTTGTGAAATTTGTAGTCTCTATTGGTAGCACTAGACTCTAGATGGCTTATTTTGTTGTAATTTGCGTAATTTGTAATTTGTAGTTTCTATTGACATATGGTTAGTTTGTATTTGCGTAATTTGTAATTTGTAGTTTCTATTGATATATGGTTAGTTTGTATTTGGGTAATTTTTAGTCTCTATTTGATTAGTTTTGGCTTTGAAATGGGCAAAATTACAAGTTTATTTGATTAGTTTTGACACTAAAATGGACAAATTTACATGTTTAATTGATTAGTTTTGGCTCTAAGATGGACAAATTTACAGGTTTAATTGATTAATTTCAACTATAAGAGAGGCAAAAAATTTCCAAGTTCTCGAGCTCGAGCCAAACCCGAGCATATACCGTTCTCGAGCTCGAACCCGAGACGAATCCGAACATTATTGTCGAGCTCGAATCGAGCCGAGCCGAGCTCGAGCCTCAAATTAGGCAGCTCGTCGAGCTCGAGCTCGAGCTCGAGCCTTGAAAAAAGACAAAAGCTCGGCTCGGCTCGGCTCGTTTACATCCCTGATATGAACACACATGAGCCTAATCGGAAGTGCTTTCGGCGAAAATCCTCCAACGTTTAAGTCACTGTGTAATTCAAGGAAAAAGGATATTAGAGGAGAATAACAATAAAATATATGAATAATGCACGCCTGATATGGTTATCATGTGAGGCATTCATAGTTGAATGTTGGTGTGAGCACTTGAGAAGTAGCGTTAACATGTAGGGTCTATTAAGGCTGGGTTGTGCGTGGCCCCCCAAGTATGATTTGAATCTAATATGTGGCAGAAAATAGTCCGCACTCGTGTATGAAAATGGAGGGACCATTGTATGGAGGCAGATTATCCAAATAGTGGAGATGTCAAAACATCTTTCTCCTATTCGAGGAGGCATATTGAGCAGAGTGTGTTGAGGAGAGTAAGGTCCCATTCGAGGAGGCCCTTGGTTTGAGGAGACAATCCCATCAAGGAGGAATAATACATTCCATATCATGAGAAAATGACAGATGAGGAGGAACATAACATCGAAAAGGCTGTTAACCCATCCCTCTCTAGGAAGGCTGCATGGAGGAAACAACAATTGAAGAGGGACACTCTCGAAGAGGCTGTGAAGCCCAAGATTAGTTGGAACTTCTAAACATGTGTCATCTTATGGATCGACCAAAAGTACCCATATTACATTATTACTACTCTAACCTTATGTAGCTTCCTCTATTACTTTAACCTCTTCAGGTTTCCTCTATTACTTGAACATTATTACAGGTTTCTCTATTACTTTGACTTCTCCACAAATACTAGCGTACCCAAACGCGCCTAAAATTCTAAAATCATTGATTGATTGATGCATGTTCATATTGAAAGACTTAAACAGAAATCATACCCTTGACGCAACTTTTTAGTTTTGAGAGATTTTCAGGTAGTGACTTGATATAAATACTCAATTGTATTAATTAACCATTTTTTCATAAAATAAATACTCGAGTAGTCCTCCGCAAAAGTTAAGACTTTGCGAAACTAAGGAATAAGAAATATCAGTGATGATTTTGAGATGCCATGCTAAGCTAATTTCTCAACAATAAATTGTCACTCCTCCAAAGATCCGTCGGCAATAATGTTACATTGAACGGGACATTCTTCCTTGCACCAAATCTGGTTCCACACACGCATCAAAGGATTCAAAGTTTGTCACAATATTAATTCACTTTAAAAAAAAATTAATATACAAAATATAACACAATGTCAACCATTTGAACCACATGTAGAGCCAAATACAGGGTTCATGTAAGAATTTACCTGTTTGAACCTTGAGAGTTGGAGCCAGAAAAAGAGAAATTATAGTCTCAAAAGATAGATATTAATGCCATAATTTGAAACCAAAAAAGAAAATGCTTTCTCAGCATAATGGTATGTCCTGATACGTAAATGATCAAACAGCAAAAACTAAAAGTAAATAACAAACACATCCCAAAAACTACCAAAAAAACCAAAAAAAAAAAAAAAAAAACATCCATTACATCATCATGCAGAACCATCGAACACCCAGAAGTACGAACCTACGTAAAACAAAGCATACACGAAGTTGACCTAAAAAACAAGCATCAACGACAAGCACACAACCTGTTAATCACCATCAGATACCTAGCTCAGAATGAATCAAAACACTAGATAAGTGTGACTACAACACCGGGGATTTGTCAATGTTTAGCCTCAAAACGTATTGAAAACCTACGGTTTAGTCAAGACAAGAAGTATAATGCTAAAACATCCAGAAAGATTCAAAAATAAAGTGTATACATTTCTCAAAAGTTCGAAAAAACAAATCGTATTTACACTTTCTACTTTTTGCCTTCCAAATTTAGGAAGATGAGAGCAACACAACCGATACCAGCCAAGGGCAAGATGATCAAAGACATACAGTGCCCCTTGAATCATTGAGCGAATGAACTAAAAGATGAAAAGGGCAAACTATGCACTTCATATACTACAACACAGCTTATAAATGGGAAAACGGACATGTTACAAGCTACAACTTATGAGTCCTTCCCTACTGCCCGTCCCTGACCAAAAGTCTTTACCAAGCCAGGTCAGAAGTGCCTCGTGGCAAAAGTCACGGGGCTGACATATGAAAAGTCATCAAGAGCTAAGCAAATGACAATGTCATAAGAGGAGGCAAAATACCTATTTAATCAGGTACTTAACCAAGAAATTACAACGTATCGCAATCACCTGTGGTATAGGATAGAAATAGGAGCGTCCTGATTCTTGAACACTAATCTGCTCATAATTCAGATGACAAACCATATTTCATGGCGATTTAAGCTTACAGGAATTACACGGAACCAAAAAGCACCTACCCGTCTGTTACAATGGGACCTCATACAATGTGTCTAAGATACAGCTTACAAGTTTCACAACCAGAATCACAGCCTCATCATACATGACCAGAACGTATGGTCTTGAGATTTGTACATAACTTTTTACAAGCTTATAGATGAGGTGCACGTGTCAAATGAAACGATTACATGTGTGGAACCTACTACATGAAATATACTACATAAAGCTCAAAAAGTGCTTTTTACACGTAATGGAAAACATGGTTCAACATCCATATTTTGCTCAAAAATATTCTTCAAGAATTGATAAGTTACTTTTCACACAAATCCTTCCAGGAGCACCACTCAAATTCGGTATATGCTTGACGACTACAAAGCAATTGCATATATGATTAAGGCTTCTTTGCACTCAATAGTATTAAGCATTTCAGGGATATCCAAGAGTGCACCAATTAATGGTTCTCTGTTCCTGAGCACGATAATTAAAGAAAAATCCCCATGTCAATAATAATGGACCAGGAGAAGCCATATTATGATTATAATAACTGCATACATCATTGAACAATGGGGCCAGTAGCGAAACAAGATCATGCCATTGTAATTTCACCAAATTCTAATTTAAAACCTATTCAATCACTGATTATACAGAAACTCACTGAACAAACCTATAAAAACTCCATCTTAACTGCTTAAAAGCAAGATCCGCTATGAATAGCATATGACCATCAATCTCAGTCAATGACACAAAAATTTCTTTCGGCGTGACAGTTAATACCAGAAAATTTCAAGCACACCTAAGTTTCATATGACACTACGACACTCCATGATATCTCCAAATAGGCATATTGCAATCAAAGCAAAAACATGCTAAGTTGCTAACATAAAAAACAAGTACCACAAGAGAACTGCACCGGCGGACGATTATATCATAAGATGCACTATTAGCACGGAAGACCCCAAACAAATTCAACACTAAATTTGGTTCCTGATAATCAGTTTCTTTTGCATGATAACAAATAAACAACATATCAATTACTGATGCCTTCTAGGCTCTAGCAATAGAGTTTTCCAACTCTGCTGAGAACAAATAAGCCTCAACTATTTCCCACTACTTAAAGTCCTTACACAGACCACCAGGATATACAAAAGAATAAGGAAAAGTACGAAAAAGGAGTGATTGTGCAGAAATGAAAATGGCATCACCACAAATACTAATCTCAGCCACAATGTTCCAGTGTATGCAGAAAGAACACAAAGAAAGAGAATATTGCAAGCACCCAGAGTTCATGCAGTTAACAAAGCAAGTCACTCATCAGACATAAGGATGCACAGGAGCTCACAGCAAGAACCCTTAGTTCTTGCAATTAACTATTCACAACATACTTTGCTCCTGTGCTTTAGTGAAGAGCTGGATCAGGAGGAGGATAATAATAATAATAATAAGAAGAAGAATGGCTTCTTCCAAAGAATGAAGCACACTATATTACGGTTAATTTTTCTTCAGTCAGGAGCAGAGCAGAAACAATTAGGGAGCAGGCCATAAGCAAATAGGCAACTGTTTTGTGAACTCAGTTTCTCAGCTCCATATCTCCATGAAATATGAAGTAGAAGCTTTTTCACAGAAGGCTTAGATGGAAACCCACGTTTTCTCTCTCCGGAATGAACAAGTATTAAATGACTTGCATAAATTTAGAGGTTAAATTAGTATGAACAAATATGAAGTGACCTTTCAATATCAGTCTCGGGGATGTTGGGGGCACAATTGTGCTTCAAGGCACAAAAAATAGATAATAGCTAATAGAGACAGTTTCACTACAATAATCAAATCCACAACATTATATTACTTAGGGTACTGAAATTTATAGCACAAAATATATAGAGTAGCATCAAATTGAGTTCAGTTATGTCAACTTAAAAGCAAAGCAAATCTGTTCTTCAACAGCAGCCTCTAGTAAAAGGCACTTACTTCTTCAAAGTCAGAAGCCACACAGCATGTGGCGCAAACATAAACAAGAGCGAGCAGACAATCCTTCATTTCGTCCAAATACTACACTGCAAAAGGTGGTGGTGACATTCAGATCCCTAACAGACCCATCCTTGATCACATCATTCAGATGGCATGCGTCTCCGTTTCCCATAATCAGCATCCCTAGATCGAGACCTGTGATCATCTTCATGCACTGCACCTGATCTGCTACGGGATCGTGAAGACTGTCCTCTGTCCCAGTCATCATCATAACCTAAGTCACGATCTTTGTGGCGATAGTCACGATAACGATCCTTCTCTTCCCTGTACCTATGTTCCCTATCATATCTTTCCCCATCATGTTCCCTCTCCTCACGGTGCCTCTTGTCATGGGTTACTGGACCAGTCACGCTCAGAGTTCCTCTCCTTTTCTCGGGAAGCAGCACTAGATCTCACACCTTTGTCATGACTTGCCTCTCCATACCCATACTCGGATGCATTATCTTCACCACCAAAACTAGACTCTCCAGTCCCTCGGCCATGTTCTTCCCCTCCCCATCCACCCATGTTTTGATCATTCCACATTCCTGAATGAGGTCCAGCCATCCCTGCAGTCCCCATCATACCCATTCCGTTAGGAGTCATTCCTCGACCAAAGAATGCAGGGTTGACATGAGGAGCCACTCCAGGAAGCCCCATAGAATTAACAGCTGGAAATGGAGGCATCATCCCTGGGAAAGCAGGACCTGAGAAGCCTCCATAACCAGCTCCTCGACCCATAAATGCTAGGTCAAAACCAGGACCCATCATTCCCTGAGGAGGCATCATACCAGGAGGTCCGCCAAAGCCAGGGCCATTAAGGCCTTGCCCATAATTTCCTCCACCAGCAGCACCACCAGCACCAGGTGCGTTCCCCATCATATTCCTGTTTCCCATACCCCCTCTTCCTCTCATAGGTCCAGCCCCTGGACCCTTGTTAGGTCCTTGGTTCCCTCGTCCCCAGCCACCGCGTCCAAAATTCCTCCCTCCATCTCCAGTTGGATAATTTGCCCCATTACCTCTGCCGGCTCCATCATTCACAGGATTCCTTCCTTGCAGCTGAGATTGAGCCTGGCCTTGGTTCTTGTTCATGTAAGAAGCGCCCATTTGTTTTATGGTTTGTGGAGTGGCAAATGCCACCACACAAGCTCGCCCATTAAAAACACGACCATTCATACCTTCCTTGCATGCAGAAGCTGCAGCAGGGTCATAAAATTCAACTTGGCAATAACCTTTAGACTTACCACTAGCCCTTTCATCAAAAAATTTAATCTCCTTGACTTTCCCATACTGAATGAGCACACTCTCAAGCTCGGCATCAGTCGTCCACCAATGCAATTCTCCGACAAAGAGCATAGTATTTCCATTTTCTACAGATGGCCGTATCAGGTACTCATCATCCATTGAACGGTTTATATTAACATTTGCATTTGAGTTCATCTGATTGGGGGGAATCTGCGGAACACCTTTTGAACTGCCCATGTTAGGGTACACCAAAGACGCAGGCTCACCAACTATTTTCTCTGAATTGTTCATCCGGTCTGAAGCAGTCTTCTGCGGTATAACTGCTGGTCCTTGATATCCCAAATGTTCTGCTTGAGAATTATGCGCTATCTCAGGGAGCCTTCCCCTTTGAGAAGCATCCACAGTTTGTCCTGGTCCCCCATTGACAGGCAAGCCAGTCTTCTGTTCAGGAAATTGGACAGCATTCGGGGCGTAACTCCCTTCATTAGCAACTCTGGCATTGTTCCCATCTTTTGGAGCTATTTCTTCTGCTCTAGTTCCAGGAGCATTTGTTTTTGAGGTCTGGAATCCACTATTTCCCACGCCAGAAGAAGGCATTTGTGCCTCAGAGCGCTGCATTTGCAGGAACCCCTCCCCAACATTAACATCGTTGTACAGGTCATCATATTCATCGTCCTCACCAATCATTTCCTCCTCAGCAAGCGCAGGTATTGCTCCACCCTGATGAAATTGCATCTTGGGATTTCCTCCATATTCTTCATCTCCATAATCTAATTGCTCATCAGTCACTGGATCCATTAAAGCTAGTTATACTTACCTAATATGTATCTCCACCTGACTATAGCAAAAATTAAGAGTCATTACCAAGCATGTCACACCAGTAAACGTACAAGAAGACATGGATTTATACACCATTAGCTACCACTACAAAGATTTCTAGGTTATCAAAGTTAACTAGTAAAACACATAGTGTCTTTGGTAACTTTGACAAAATATAATGAAACAAGAAATATACTTTTCTAAACAGATCTGCAGCAAACAATATGAGGAAAAAGAAAACAACAAAACCAAGATCTTCTCGCCAATCCATAACTTTGAACTTGTCCATCAGACTAAAAATCAAATCCGAAACATCACAAACTCACATATAAAAGAACAAATAAATAAATGAGTAAAAAGAGCATTTACGAAGCCCACGTCACAAAATCACCAAAAAGGAACCAATACCCAAAGACCCACATAACAATTTCACTTTTTTGAAGAAAAAGAACACTGAAATTGAAGCACCCACGACATAAATCAAACCAAACTAAGCAGCACTTCAAATCAACAACAGCAAAAACACACACACACCACGTTAAAGACAAAATAACACACCAATAGTAAAAACCCAAAACCTAAAGGGATAGAGAAACAAAGAACCAGCTAAGCAAATCAAAATTTCAACAGATTGCCCATACAGATGTGCGAAAAGAAAAAACACATTTAATTCTCTTTTCCACATAAATTTGATCACTACAATAGAAGATGCAACAGGAATTGAAATATGTGCCTTGATTTCGAGCGGCTGAGCTACGATCGGTGACGCCGGGTCTCCGGAGGCTGAAGTCAGCAATTACGGCAGCTGAATTTCAGGGCTTCTTCTCTAGGCTCTAGCCAATTGGTGTTAAAAAAATTTTTCTTGGTTTTTTAAGATTTTAACCGAGTTGGATTTGCGAGTGAATCGGGGTTTATCGATGTTTTCCTCTTCTTTTGTTTGTTTCTGCCTTCTTATCCTTCTTCTTTGTATTTGTGTATTTTTGTAAATTATTATTTTAGACATATAAAACACATTTGTACTTTGTGTGAAAATGAGAATGTCATAACACTTTGAATGTTTTGTAATTGGACACATTTTGAATTTTAATCTTTTCTTTTATACTATTTGTTAGTTCTTATAAGTTTTTAAAATTGATAATTTTAATTTTATATTTGCTGGAATCTAAATTTTTCAACGGAACATTGCTGATATGTGTTGTTGAAAAATTAATATTTCGGTAAAAAAATATGATTATAATTGTTAATTTTAAAAATTTAAGGGCAAAAATCTAAATAACGTAAACAAAAGACTTAAAGCTCAATTTTATTTTGAAAATTTTTGGATATTGTTATAATTTCACACCCTTAATTTTGAGGAATCATTGATATAGAAACAAAATTAATTTTTTATACATATATATTTGTAAATGATGATTAATTTACTTTGAACACATACCATACTAGGGCTTGAGGCTGAGGTGTTGAATCAAGTTTCCTTTTATATATATGCTTTGGGTTTGGAAAACATATTTAATTTAAACATTAATGACATGGTTGTTATTTTCTTTTAAAGTGCACCCTTTCAGGTAATTTAATTCGGCGAAATTTTTTTATATACCTCATCTAGATTGCACGTATACACTAAATGATTTAAATTGTGTCATTTTATTAATTTATTTACAAGAAAACTAAGATACAAAATACAACACAATCTGAACCATTTAATTATATACAGAACCCATTCACTGGGCTCATACAAGGATTTTTCCTTCAAGAGAAATGTCAAATTATCCGATAATGTTAACTAGGATTTTAGTTTCCAATGTTTGTTTTCTTTTCCTTTTCGTTTTCATTTTTCAAACGAATATGACCAGGACTTGTGAATTAAGAGGCTCATCCAAACAAATATCACAAAAGAAAAAATAAGATGAAGGTAAATGTATTTTTCATTCGAGTAAATTAATTACACGTCATTATATTTTGAATACAATAATCAACTATTATAAATAATTATGGATAGAAATAATTTGCTCATAAATTATGATAGTTTTTGCACTTTGATGACCTTTTTTTTTTTAAGTTACACTTTACCATACAAATTATGAAGGATTTGCAATTTAACCCTCAAACCCACTATCCAACTAAAAGAGTTGTTGGAAAATAGCTCAAAAGACATTAGTCGGTAAGTTGTTTAGGGATTTTTTTCAAATTGGCAGAGTAAGTCTAACAGTGGACTGAAGGTGTCCCTCCACTGATAGCCTGCATGGTGGTCTGACAATTCTTTTGGACATAGAGTGGCTCCGAGAGGCTAAGTGCAAATCCTTTGTGTTTTGCATTGTAAAATGTAACCAAAAAATAATAATAATAATGATCAAAATGTCAAAAAGGCCATAATTCGGTGGATGGAGTATTTTTATCTCAAATTCTTAATATTATTATTATAAATTTACTATGAAAACACATAAAAACTCCCCCTTGAGATTCAAACTCAAACTCATAATTTGAAGCCTCATTGGCAGATAAATATAATCAAACAACCTTGAAAAGGCTGAAAATAAAGTTTGTGTGTCCAAATTCTACTGGCGATTTCTGCCACTGAGCATGTTCACCTTGATGTGTAAATGATATATATATATATATATATATATATATCAATACTCTTGACTTAAACAACACTAATGGCTTTGTTTTGCCTCTAACATGACTTGAAATCACGGCTTGCTATGAAGTATGACCAACATGTAGTGCTCTCAGCAAACATTCACTTTACCTAAACAGCAAAATGGAAGACAACAAAAACCTTCATATTTCCTGCCAGTCAAAATACATCTCTTCACCGGATACATCGATTCATGAAAATACAATGAAGTTCGTGGGGAAAAGAGGAAAAAAAAACCTACAAGATCATCGATGAGGTGGAATGAAATGTACAACTGTAGCTAAGATTGTAAAAAATTCAGCTAAAACAAATCAACTTTCTAATAAGGTACTGTGATTTATGCTGTAATTCCCTACCTGAAAACGAATAGTGATCAAAAAACCGAAGATCCATATCAGACCTAAACTCAGCTGAAATGTCGAAAGCAGCAGCAGCAGCAGTCGTGGTGGCAGCTCTCCAAAAAATTGTTGCTTCCTACTGAAAGAATACAAGAATCTCCATTTTTTACACTACGAACAAAGTATTATACACTCCCTCAGGTGACCTCAGTTGTAAGGAATATGAAAACCACATGCAGCTGTCGAGTTTCATTCGAGCATTTTGAGAAATGCCATTCTCATCAGTTACACTGGTATTCAAATCAATACATCCCTTTAAATACTGGATTTGTACGGCATATGCTTGCTCCGTATTCCTCATACTCTGCTTTTGTATGGCATGCCTGAATGGAGCAAGACAAAGTTATGAGTTCATCCATACATATATGTGTATATATATATATATAGAGAGAGAGAGAGAGATAGAGAGCAAATCAGTAACCATCCCCCCAACGACACGAAAACACAAAATTCAAGTCGCACTGTATCTTCCTTTGATTCAGAATAGGATCCCCTCCATTCTTACAGCTGTCCCCAAGTGTAACTAGGACCAACTTAATTTGCAATTGAACACACTCCAATTCTTATTGTTTCCACTAAACATATAAAGATCCACTAATGACACCACAATAAGATGTAAGACGCTTAGAAAAGAACTCGGGTTGTTACCAGAGCTGTAATCATCAGCCAATTCATGGCAACCTAATAAGTATATATCAAACTATGGTATGCCTTGATGTCAGTTAGAAATACTAAATATTTAGTGTCTATTCTCTCTAACAGCTCAAACTTTTAGAAGACACAGCTGTTGAATATGAGATCACACTATGTCAAAAAGAAGTATTGGGTTCAAACCTTACTGTCAGCCCATTTATGAAAATAAGTTTCACATGCAAGGTTTGACGAAAAAAGAATACTGCCTGATGTGAGGGCTCATGTCGAAAGATTAAACATTTAATGCCTTTTCTCTATAACCGCTTCACTCATGAAAAAGAATAGAATCCTATATCTACACAAGCCACAAACTGATGCCAGTCAATTGTGGAAATTCTCAACAAAAGAAATGTTAAAACTTTGAGACAACACACTTAACAACATATACCGTGAAAAATTCAGGAGTGGATGCAAGAACTGAGCCTCCAAACCAAACTGCATATCTCTGGATAGGATGGCTGACTACATCTACTTCCACAGGTCGAGCCTGGAGAAAATTTTCAAGCAGTCAAATTTATAATTGGTAGATGCAAAAGCTTAACTGCAAATAAAGTATGATAGTAACAGAGGATCCTACTGATTACCTTCGGTTCTTCACCAAGCCGTGCATCCGAGGCAAGGACTCGGGCATCAACAATCTTCTTTAGATCCCGCTGCAACCTTCTCGGGAAGTCTTTGAACATGGTTGATCCTCCAGATAATACAACATTCTGTAACATATCATATGCATGTTACTCCTACTAGTATAAAACAATAAAATTAAGAGGGGAAACACCAATGACACTGAAACAGGTTCCAATTAATCGAATAGTTTGTCACCTTGTACAAAGCTCTCCTTGTATCTATTGGTGCAGACTGGATACATTTGTCAATCACATCAGGTAAAGGGGTGGAAAAATCATCATTATAAATTTCAGGGTTGAAGAAGATCTGCGGAACAAAGCCAAGGAACAGTCAGAAATGTTCCTCACCATTCAAATAATTAACCATTTGATCAAATCATCTCTATGAATTCTTTACATCATTTCCTATCTTGAGAGGCCATAAATTAAAACACAAGCACACACATTGAATCCATGACAAACTACTTATAATGTGTTCCTTCTGTTGCTCATTAAAACCTATCGAAACAAGAAAAATTCTTTGTTCCTTCAGTGTGTATTAAACTCATTCAAGAATATATCAAATTGCACCATCCAATCTTTCATGAGACTTCAGGAAAAGTGATATTTTGAGATGTAAAGCATAAGCCCTAATTTTTAGCCAATTTCATGGAAATACGCTGCTAGGTTGGTTCAAGCTTAAAGTCAGAAAACAAACAAACCTCAGGGCCAAGAAACCGCTCATAGCCTACATCACAAGTATAAGGAGCCCCTGTCCTTGGCTTAGTACCTCTCCACTGCTTAATGTATTTTGCTGGCTCTTTGTCATGCTTATTGAACTCCTGAACTTGCCAAAAAATATAAACCAGTTAACAAACTTTATTTTTTATTTTTGGCCTTCATGGGAAATTTATTTGTTACTTTCTTTTGTCAACTTTATATACTTTACCATACTGAAAAGGGAAATGCATGCATCTGCTGTTTTTTGCTTTCAGAAATTGCAGATAACTTATCCTTAATGGAGTAAATGGGGATGCCCTGGAATCAGCAGTCTAGAGACTATACCTTCACAATGTCAGAACAAGTGTAGCAATACATTTCCTTCACCTTCCGAGCTACCTCAAAAGAATCATCAGGTGGAACATTCTCTCCTCTTTCCTACATGAAACATTATAAAGGAAATAAATAACAAAAACATAAGCACTACAACACCAACATGTCTTAAGGACAACTAATTCTTAGACCATCACTCTCTCCAAAAAAAAAAAAAGGAAGAAAGAATCATTATATCCAAGTTTAGTGAATAAACTACCCGCCCTGGTCCTTAAAAATAATATTATCAAGATATGATCTACAATAACATAGGGAAGAATATACACCCGAAAAGGTCCTCAGTAAAAGGGGCCTTTCCATTCTTTTAGACAGTTCCCCAGGAACTTATCAGAAGGAATTAGGTAAAAGATTAAGAATAAATGGAGTTATTTTTAGCTGTAAGTCATCCTCCCTGTCAGCAATCTTAGAGGCAAACTTTGAACTGTTAACACCGTCAGAGCAACCTAATCAATTCTCATTCCAAAATTCATAGAAGTACGGTCTAAAAATGAGGCAGAATAGAAATTATCAGAACTCTTGGCACATTATGATAAAAAATATAGAAAGAAAATGTCATCTGTGCAAACTATGTGTTATTAGGAAAGGAACAATGCAAAATGTGAAAAAAAAAAAAAAAACAATTTCGTCTTCTCAGGGATCAAAAAAAGAGTTTCTTAAACAACATGCAATGCCTGCATTACTATAAGACAGGAAATATCAAAGAAATCATACTCGCATTAGTTGCTGGATGAACAGAGTGACATCTGCCCCTGAAATTGGAATCGACTTAATGCTGCCCCCAATAACATAACCGTCGGCAACAGGCACTACATGAGTAGCCCCATCCCCCACATCCACCACAACTCCTGTCATCTCACACTAGAAGTGTTGGAAGTACAAGAAAGAGAAAAATCAATAAACTCTTAAGCAATTATGAGTCGCAGTTATGTCTAAGTGAATGACAAAGAAGATCATTTTAGCGTGTCCTGTGATCAGCTAATTTTGCATTAACTGGACATTACAGAAGGGGATTTAAAAAAATAACTTCAATTGCTCAACTAGTGACCTGCTCTAATGTGAAGTCAACCTGATAGAAGAAAGTTGCATTAAGAAGACAATAAAGCAGACACGGTTGGAGAAAATATTGACAATTATACAATAAACAGCCTTGATCATGGATTAGGAGCAATATTTTTCAATGAAGAGACATAGAAACGCGGCGATCAAAGCATCTACAAGATATGAATGCTCCAAGATTCAAAGTCACTGGAATTGCAACATTTAATGATTTGGGTGTACCAAAAAATTTGTAACACTCCAAAAATTCAAACTATTGTCGCTTCACATTCAGATTTTCCCATAACACTGGTGCAAAGAAGACAGAATTTATTATTTTCTGTTTCTTCTTTCTCTCTGTTGAATTTTACTTTGATAAGATATGGGACAGAGAAAAAGTTAATGGTCACTCCCACTACACAATTGATGAATGGAAATGCAGATCTTATACTTAGGGCCGAAAAACAAATAAAGCTCAATACTTGATCTCAACTGAGCTTGGTTTTTCAAATATAACAAATAAACTTGGATATATTTTTCTGTTCAATAACATTTGAAACCCGGCTCAAACTGGAGTCATGTTCAACTTGATTAAAGCTCGTTCAAGTTCGATTCAGTAACAATCAAACCAAGCTCAAACACCATTTTTCAAGGTCAATAAAATGCAAACGAGCTGTAACAGTGACCAGTTCAGCTTGACACAATTCATTTATACATCGATATCTACTCCCCAACATCTGCAAATTCAACTAAGAAAATACACATTTAGGATTCAATGCTTTATACAGAGAAGTAACTCCACAACAGATATAAATTTGCAGACTTAGTCAACTAAGTTTGTCCCTTTTTTCTCACTTAAGTGAGCTAGCAATATGAGATACAGGCATCAAATGGGATGTGAGAGTTTAAGAATATAAATGTGGTGGACTGATTGGTATCTCCAAATAAAGTACTAGATCAGTCCACAACTTCAAACTTGTGCTTCACCATAACATGAACCACGGTACATTTGATGATAGAACTACACAGCATGCTATTGAAAGCAGGCAACATAACAGCAAGTCAATGTCCAAATAACCAACAAAATAAAAGAATCCTCCAGCTTTTATCTTACAATGAAGTTTTATCACTGAAGCACAGGAGAAAGGCCCAAAGGAGTTGAAAGTAGTCATACAATTCTTTAGTAATATCTCTTTCTAAAAACCTCTTCTTTGATGATCTATACTCTGTAATTACTAGTGTCAATCTTCCTAGATTACTAAAATGTAGATGATTCAGTGTCACCAGATCAGTGAATCGCACCAGCATAACTAAAATTTTCTCCCCCTCAATAGAACTATCTTCCACTCGCATGTTACCTTAATAAAAAGTTACAGATTCTGTTAGCACATTATCATTTAATACGCTGTTCTTCAGCCTGTCGATTGATACTAATCATTTCCAATTTCAGAACAGAGATTCAATTGATATACCATAAATGTGAAGCTCACAGGTACATGCAGTTCAATTACTCTCCTAACTCACACACAACTAATTGTCATGAGATTTTGACAAAATTTATACAACTATGGAGCTCTCCAAATCTTTATCAACGACTCAATTTCCCAACCAACTATTCAGAATACCAAGAAATCAATCACAACATCTAGAGAAGAGACAAATATTTTATACTACAAGCTTCAGAAGCCAATACCAACCTTGGATGTTGTGTAGCCAGCGGCCAAAGCAAGCACAGGCTGCACAGCGATATAAAGTCCTGGAACATTAAAACTCTCAAACATTATCTCGCCAGTATACTCCCGACTCTCCGGTGCGGTCATTGGACTCTCAGTCAATAAGAAGTAATGATCTTCCGGATCACAGCGCAGATAATTAAAGATACACTGCTGCCAGAACCTCTCCATAGCATCCCAATTAGCGACCTGGCCATGCCTAATAGGATAGGTCAAGTTATAAGTAGCCTTAGATCTAGAAAATGCCTCTTCTCCAATACAAAAATCCAGATCCGCCATCACCCCCGCGCTGTGCTGCGCCAACCGACTGTTGCCCTTTGTAGAACTAGTTCGCGGCTGATTGACAAATGACTCGTTTGATGCTACTACAGTGGGGAGTATAAAACACGGTTCTACATTTCCAGCAAAACCCATTTTGGTATACCTGGGAAAAAAGAAAGAAAAAGCAAAAGATCAAAAATTTTCAAACTTAAAACAAAACCCACCTGAAAATAAACGAGTGCATGCCAGAATTCACACAAATCAACAAAACTTTAATCACTAAAACATTTCATCGAACACTTCAATCGCAATCGGAAATATCACAAAAGATGAGCAATTACCCCGTGCCGTTATCGATGACTACAGCAGGGCGAGAGGCGGCGGCGTCCATGAGCACGAAATGAAGATAATCTGCGGCCAAGTGAGATTTTCGGAGGGTTTTAAGAAAAATGGTGATCATGTTCGTTGAGATGCGAACAACGGCGTTCGGTGGGAATGAGGCTGACCAATCAACGGTGGGTGGTTGCTGCAGACGACACAGGCCGTGGTGCGGAAGGGTTTCAATCCATACATTTCATCGTTAAGTCATTAAATTCATCACCATCAAATCAAAGGCAGACAGAGAAAACCCAAGTGTTGATGACGATGAATGATGGTTCTTTCGGTTTTTTCCCCTATTAGCAATCAAACAAGGCAACAACTCTATGCGGGTTATGATTGTTTTTTTCTTCTTTTTCTTTTTAATTGTTTTCTTGGTTTCGTTCTTGGAGGGTGTAGTGGCGAGGGCTAAAGTGGGTTGGTCGGCTCTACGGACATTGAAGTTTGCGAATTGGATCTGCCTTTTGTGGGGGTGACAAAGAACGGATCTTCCAGTTCTAGTGAGTAAAAATTATTTCTAATCGGTATAATTGACACACTCAATGTGTATAAAATAAAAATAATATATTAATTTAATAAAATAATTAAATTTGAAATAAAATTTTATTAATTATATAAATGTGTTTATATATTAATTATTTTTTCTATTTATACTATTTTTTTAATTATAATTAATATATTGACTAAATTTATGATAAGTGAAAAATCAAAAGTAAGAGCACATACTTATTACGCATTTAAACCACTTTCAAGATTACTTCTTCTCTTGAATGGGAGTCTTCTTTTCTAGGTTTTTCGGTGGTTGATGTCGGCTTCAAGCCATAATCCTTAACCATACTGCCTCGTTTATTTTATATGTTATTTCACTATTCTTTTTGCTATTATTTTTACTGCTTATCACTTTCTTATGATACCTCGCTCTTTTCCACTGCACTTTCTCTTGCGAATATCTACTTGTTGTATATATCCCAAGTGTGGGTGGTGGTCGCTCAGATCTTATCCAAACTAGTTTGATCTCGCGTCCCAGACCCTTGTGTGTCTCTCTCAATGAGCAGTGATCATGGACGGAGAATTGGCAAGGCTGGGGATGGCGTTGAAGCTCTCAGAGGGGGAAGACACGGGTGATACGATTCCCAATCTGGCGTAGGGGGAGAGATCAAGATCAACAGAAGTTCTATATTGTAGGTAGGGTTCTATCCTCACGGGCTATCAATTTTGAGTACCTCAAAAGGACGATGATAGGCTCTGTCAAGCTGACAAAAGGACTGGACATGAGGAAGTTGGCCCAAGGTAGATTTCTCATCATCTTTAATCACCGGGTCGATCGTCAATGTTTCTTAGACGGAGCAACTTGGGCGTTTGAGAAATGTTTGATCGTCACAACTGCAATGGAGGAAGGGGAATGATCTATTGTCAATTGATTTGGACCGGTGTCCCTTTCATATGCATGTTCATAACTTACCCTTAAGCAAGATGAACCCAGCAATGGCAGAATATATTGGAGGCAAGATGGGAAGATTTATCGAAGCAAACAAGTAGCTAATAAGATATGGGGCGACAGCTTGCGGATCAGGTGTCATTGGATGTAAGCCGCCCTCTCAAGCGAGCCTTGAATATCCGGTGGCAAAAGGGTGACGAGCTCGTTCTTATGTTCATGTAGAATGATTGTTGAACTTCTACTATTTCTGTGGCAAATTTGATTATGTATCTAAAGACTGTGAGCTTTAGTTGGAGGATGATTTCATTGATCCAAGAGACAATGCACCTTTTGGCACATGGTTGGGGGAGGTGCTTGCCAGAAGAAGTCGGGAAAATCAGAGGTACTCTCTATTCGTGACCCGCTGGCAACACGATCTCAATTCTTGCTAGATAGAGGGAAGGGAATTCGATTAAATTTCGGCCAACGAGCATCTAGGATTTGAGAATCGGGGATTCGAATTACTAGTGCTAATCAAGGTAATTCCATATCATCACCACTAGCCAGCCCTAACTTTCCTTCTATTCCTCCTCATACACATGCCCATGAACCTAATCCATCCCACCAAACCTATCGTATCGACCCACCACCTGGTTTTCCAAACTATACCACTATCCATCTAAACCCCTGACCATATACACAAGACCAGCCCCGCCCTAACGGAGAGGCTCTCATGTTAGTCCATTCCAACCCAGTCCATGATATAATCCCATATCCCCCTATATCTTCACTAACTTACACGAAACCCAGGCATGCTGATGTGGATGCCCAAAGCTTAACCCCTCTCCCTTAGGTTTGTAACTTACACCTCTTCAATAAAGAAAATCTCCCACCTGCCCATCTAAGCCTGATAAACACCCCACTACAAATACAATATAATCACCCATACACATTATATAATTTGGGTCGTTTCTCACCTAAACCCAAAGCAACCCAAAAACCCAAAAAGATTCTACAAGTTAGTGGGAAGAGGAAGTCAAGTAAGCCACTCCTTTCCCCAGATGTGCCCTCCCAACTTCATATGGAGTCATATTATAATGCAGATTCAGAATCTCCAGAACCAATACCTCAAGCGGTCAGCGACTGCTTTGCAGTCCCTCCGAGAGTTATGAATATCCTATGTTGGAACTGCTAGGGCTTGAGGGGCCCTACACAGTTCGCGGCCTAGGGAGGATTCTCCAGGAAAAAGATCCCTCACTGGTCTTCTTGTCCGAGACCAGGTGCGATTTGCAAAGAGTTGAACAATTGAAAACCAGTTTAACTTGCATTGAGTTAGGTGTCTGCTATGGGTTTAAGTGGCGGTATCTGTTTGCTATGGAAGAGGGACGTAACGGTAAATTTATTAAGCTATTCCAAGAACCATATTGATGTATTAGTGGTGCCAGACGTGGGAGGCAGTGATTGGCGATTTACAAGAATATATAGGAACCGTTCAGTTAGCATAGATGGACTACATAGGATCTTTTGAAAAGACTTGAGGAACAACATCACAGTCCCTAGGTCTATAGTGGTAACTTCAACGAAGTTGTTTCTGATCTTGATAAGGAGGGAGGATGACCAAGGAATTCGATATTAAATCTTATGTTTAGAGAGGTAGTAGAGCAAGCGAGAATATTCGAATTGCCGTTTGAGAGACCGTGTTATACATGCTCTAATAATCAGAGAGTGGCCTAATACAGTAAGGGAGCAGCTTTATTATGCTTTTAGAGATAGGAGATGTTGTGATCGATTTTCTGGTTCTCGGGTGATCTATTTACCCACTAGTTTTTTGGATCATAATCTATTGCTGATCCAATTAGCTCCACGTAAAACGCCGCCTTCCTTAAGGAAAACATCTGTGGCGATTTGAGGCAATATGGGTACGAAGTGAGGATTGTGGATGAGTTGTTGAACAAAACTGTATCATTACCTTAGCAGGGCTACAACAAACATTAGACAGTTGTCGGTTCGGTCTTATACGGTGGAGTAAGACAACTTTCAAAAACCCCAAATTAGAAATCGGGCAAGTAAAGGCCGATATCATCAGGTTGCAACAGGAGTGTATTAGTACCAAGAATAAGCTTAAAAAATGGGGTTTGAAATAGAAACTCGAGGAGTTAATTCTACGAGATGAGGTATATTGGAAACAGCGAGGGAAGACAAATTGGATGCGGGAGGGGACCGGAACACCTCTTATTTCCATTCGAAAACTTCACAATGTAGATGGCAGAATCACATTTCAGGGTTGCGGGATGAAATAGGTCAGTAGAGAGAGGACTCGGAAGGGATTCAAAACATCATTGCTAAATATTTCGAACGTCTGTTCTTATCTAACAATCCACTGTTTCACGAGATCGAAGACGTGTTTGAGGGACTAGGATCGAGATTAGATGATGAAGTGAGAAGGATCCTTGAGGCGCTATTCATGTCCAAATAGATAACTGAATCCCTTCTTACATGTTTTTGCTCAAATCCCCCGGGACCCGATGGCTACCCACCTCTTTTCTACCAAAAGTTTTGGGGTACCGTTGGACCCGAGGTTGTTGCCTGTGTTCTTGATATGTTGAATAGCTTGGCCAATTTTGCCCACTTTAATTATACACATATAGTTCTCATTCCGAAAACTAACAATCCTGAGTCCATCACACAATTTAAACTTAATAGTCTTTGTAATGTCACTTATAAATTGGCTTCGAAAATGCTAGCTAATCGTATTAAGCCTTTTCTTTGTCAACTTATCCCCCCTATGTAATCGGCTTTTATTCTAGGTCGGTTGATATCCGACAATGTGTTAATTACATTTGAAGTCAATGATTTTTTGAAATATAAGTGTAAAGGTAAGCAAGGGTTTATGGCTTTGAAGCTTGACATCAGCAAAGCATATGACAAAGTCGAATAGGTGTTTCTTGAGTGAGTTTTAGTCAAATTAAGATTTCCAGTCGTGTTATTCATCTTATTATGCAATGTGTTTCCATGGTCACTTTTTCCTTTATGTTAAATGGTTTAAATTTGGTTTCTTGCAGCTAGGAAAATGGATCCATTAAGGAGACCCACTTTTCCCATATCTATTTTTAATATGTACCGAAGTGTTGAGCCACTTGATTAGGTTGAGAAAAGACAACAATGGATCCAAGAAGTGGCGGTTAGCAGGCACAAACCAAGAATTTCACATTTATTAGTTGCTGACGACACGCTATTATATTGTTGGGCGGACGAGGTGGTCGTAGAGAGTATCAAACGGGTCCTTCAAAGGTTTGCTGCTATTTTGGGCCAAGAGATCAATATCCAGAAGTCTTATGTTGTTTTCAGTAGGAACGTAGACGTGCAAAGACAACAATATTTGGCGGGGATGCAAGGGGTTCGGGTGGTACCTTGTCATGATCATATCTCGGCCTTCCATCTGTTGTGGGAAAATCAAAATGCGCCTTGTTTGCTTCGATCTAGTCCACAAAGTCTCTATCCGCTGGAGGGAAGAAATTCATTATCAAGTCCATACTACAAGTCTGAACAAAGATTTTACAATAAAAAGCAGTATTACTTTCAAAAAAAAAAAAGAAAAATCAAAAGTAAAGTAAGATTAAATTTTATGATTAAAAGAACAAGATTAAATATGTTAAGCACTCTAATATTTGGGGTGTTTTGCATTTTGGTATCCAAACTTTGCGAATGTGCGACTGTGATACCCAACGTTTTTGAATTATGCTTTGGTGGTACTTCCGGTGGAAACATTGAGAATATTTCGTTGAATATGTGGAGTTAATTGCCTTTGACTCCTTTGTATAATTGAAAATCAATGTAAAAGCCTCATAAAAAAATTAATTGAAAAACCTCCTTATATTTTAAAAATACCAAAATACCCTTACTCAATTAAAGATCTATAACAATCTTACCCTTTTTTTTCACCTTTAATGCTTTGTCTGCTTTTATTATTATTATATTAGAGTCAATTGCACCTACATTTGCATGAATTGGAAATTATATTTTTCAAAATAATTTTAGGAATTACAATATATTATAAATTATATGCCCCTTTTCGACCCCATGCAAAAACTTTAAACAAAACAAAAAGAATGAATAAAAAAAACTAGATGAAAATATAATAATATATCCCCTCTTCTGTTTTCTTTTGAATCATTCATCAAACTAAAAGTTTATATACAAATTAAAGGGTTATTGCCATGAACAATGAAGTGATGGTCTTCTCTCGGGGCATGGCACTCTCTTGAGGCGCCAGTTATTGAATCACTAATATGATTGTCCCCTTGCATAATCATACGACCCAAATCTAGTATTTATCTGCATCATGTATGTAACAAAGCTAATTATCATTGATTTATGGTTAATTAAAATTAACTATTTTGTAATTTGTGTTTTGAACAATTTATCCTCCGAAAATTGATTCCAATCAAACTTCACGGCACATGTGGTATTTACATGAAAATCTTTGTTATGTTCCAAGTTTAGAAGTTTATTGTTCATTTATTTCAATTTTAATTAATATATTATAAAGTTTTAAATTAATTTGAGAATTATAATTTTTGCTTCAATGTAAATATAAATGTCCCCTTGCATAATCATATGACCCAAGTCTAGTATTTATCTGCATGTATGCAACAAAGATAATTATCATTGATTTATGGTTAATTGAAATCAACCATTTCGTAACTTGTGTTTTGTACAATTTATCCTCTGAAAATTGATTCCAATCAAACTTCATGGCACATGTGTTATTTATATGAAAATCTTTGTTACGTTCCAGGGTTAGAAGTTTATTGTTCATTTACTACAATTTTAATTAATATATTATAAACTTTTAAATTAATTTGAGAATTATAATTTTAAATTCAATGTAAATATAAATGTAATTGACCATAAGATAAAGACAAAATATAAAAAGTCAAAAAAACAATGTTATGGAGTTTCAATTGGGTAAAGGTATTTTGGTATTTTTCAATATATAAGGAGGATTTGATATTTTTTTTGTGTGTTTATGAGGGTTTTACATTAATTTTCAATTATACAAGGGTGTTAAATGCAATTAAATCTACATTTTTAATGAAATATTCCTAAATATTTCATCGGAAATATCATCGGAGCATATTCATAAACGTTGGGTACTACGGCCGCACATTTGCAAAGGTTGGGTACCAAAGAGCAAAACATCCCAAAGATTTTAGTGCTTAATATATTTAATCCAAAAGGATAAGTAGGAAAGGAAGTTAAAAAAAAAATTCTAGAAATAGGGATGTGGGAGAGAAGAGAGAAAGAGAATAGAAAAGGGGGAAATTAAAAGTACATCAGAGAAATGTGAGAGAATAACAACTAAAAATTTTATACTTACAGCTATTTTAGTAGAGGTATTTTAGAAAGTTCAAAATTATACATACCAAATAAAAAGTCAAAGGAATTCTCAATTAATATATAGTATAGATACTGGAATTTTGTCTTTAAGGTCACATTGATATATGAGTTTTTAAAATTGTCTTAAATTATACATATATTTTGCTATGATTAGCGAATTGGTGCTCAATCAATGTAAATTTGATAGTGTGCATATTTTACTTCGTTTTATTCTTTAATTCTACCTATTTGTTTGGTTTATGGTGCTTAAATTATGAAATTTATCATATATTTATGTTGTTAAAATGGTCAAAAATGAACATAAAGACCTCAATTGGTGGTGAAAAATGCGATGCAAAATTTTAGTGATGGACTAATCTGTCATTTGGTTTAAACTTTTTGTTTTCTACATATGCTTTAGTGATGAGATTATCCTTCACTAAAAGTTATCCTATTTTTTTTATAGGATTAGTTACATTAAGGACCTGTATATTATTCTTTTGTCTCTCTACTAGGCGATTGATTTTTTCTCTCTACTGGGAACTGTTCGGTCTTATTAGGATTATAGTTTTTCCAGCCTCGGTGCTGCTCATTCTTATTATACTCTGTCTTTGTACTTGGCTTTGTTTCCTCTCTCCTACTTTGGCACGATTCTCATCTTGTCTCTTTCTTGTGTTTTGCCTCAAGAGTGTCAGGGGCGCCTCTTGAGATCACTAGCAGTGAGCAGGTCTTCCAAGAAAGACAAACTCGTGTCTTCATCAATATCCTATCTAGATGGATTTAGAGAGAGAGATTGAGCAGTTACGAAGGGTGGTTTCTCTTACGGAAGAAGAAGAATTAGGAAACAATGTCCTAGAGAACGCATGGCTGGAACAACCGAGATAGGAGTCTTTTCTCCTAGCGGGGCGGGTCCTAACCAATAAAAGTTTTAACTTCGAGTTCTTCAAGTCAACCATGATCTCTATGTTCAGACCTCTAAGATGCATGGAAATGTAAAAAATCCCGGGTGATCAATTTCTTATAGGGTTTAACCACCCGATGGATAGACACATAGTGATAGAAGGTGCACCGTGGTCGTTTGATAGATGCTTGGTGGTGGTGGAGGAAATGGGTGTGGACGATGATCCACTGTTGCAGAAATTGGACTAGTGTGATTTTTACGTTCATATCCATAACTTGCCGATGAGTAAGATAATGAAGGCCATGGCGAATTACATTGGTAATAAGCTAGGGATGTTTAAGGAATCGGGTGATCGCTCGAGGGGAAGAATGTGGGGAGACAACATGCACGTCAGGGTGAGCATCAACATTATAGAACCGTTGAAAAGAGCCCTACGGCTGAGAGGACCTGCCGACGAAGAGATTACGGTGTCATTCACCTATGAAAAGCTTCAAAGTTTTTGTTATTTATGTGGGGTATGCTCGCATATCCAAAAGTACTGTTCGAAGCAGTTGGAAGAGGGTTATTAAGATCCAGGCATGGATACTCCATATGGGTCGTGGCTACGGGTTACTCTGCCAGGGGCTCCCGATCGTTGGAGTATGTTCAACTCCGGCGGCGATTCAGAGTTAGAGAAACCAACATTCATACTTAATAAAGGAAAGAATATCGCTCTGGACCCCACAAATCCCGCTAAAGGAGGTATCCCTCTAGGTTTCTCTTGCCTTGCATTTTATGCTTTACATAATATCCTACCTTCCCATTTCCAAACTCAGAATCGTCCTAATTCCATCAATGATATCCCCAAAAATCTGCATAACCTTGATTCGTCTTCTACTACCAAACTTAGCATACCCCTACTGAACCAAAACAAGGAAAATCGTCCACCCCAAACTACTAGGACCATCACCATCATCCAAGACCAGCCTACACCCTTTCACAGCCCAAGCCCACTCCATACTCCCATCCAGATTACTCAGGATGAACTTGACCTTATCTAGACCAATCCCCTACCAACCCCGACCCAAATAGGATCTCACTAGCCCAATTGATCTGGTTAAGCCAAAATCCCAAAAGCCCGCAATTGAATTAATAGTGTGGCCCAACTATTACCACCCTAACGCCTTTTCCACCCAAATACCTACCACTCACTAGACCATACAAAACCCACAAAATCCAACTCAACCCATAGCCTCTCTTCCCCAACTAAATACAGATACAGATTTGACTATTGTAATGGGCCTATTTGCAGTTGTAGCTTCTGGAAAAATCGCAAATCGACATAAGGTAAAGGTAGCCAAGAAAAAACACGTGGGAATTGAACAAGAACGAATAGGTGATGATCCGAAGAGATAGTTGATAACTGATGACCATGATGGAACGACAGACATTGCAATGCAACCCCGCCAATCACAATAATCGTATTATGCTGGAATTGCCAGGGATTGGGGGGGACTCGGGTAATTCGTGGGCTGGAGTCAATTATCCAACGTGAATACCTCCCTCTGATCTTCTTCTCCGAAACCAATTGTAATAAATTCAAGTTCGAGAGGCTCAAGATCAGACTGGGTTACTTTGGTTTTTGTATGGAAGCTTGAGGGCATAGTGGGGGACTTGGTTTATTATGGCAGTAGGAGTTGAAGGTCTCTATCATAGGTTTTTCAAAATATTTCATTGATGCTTTAATCATCCAAGATAGAATAACTGCGGACTGGAGATATACCGGGTTTTATGGTGAACCGGAAAGCCAACATAGACATATTGCTTGGAACTTTCTAAAATGTATTAAAGCTAAGAGTTTGGCCCTATGATTGTGTGCCGACGACTTTAACAAAATTCTATCAAATGATGAGAAAAACAGAGGGCCTTCCAGATAACCGGGACTGATCCAAGCTTTTCAGAATACTATTGACGAAATTGGACTCCATGACCTCAGATACACGAGAGACAGATACACTTGGTGCAACTACAGGGAAAAGTCGTTCATAATAAGGGAGAAGTTAGATTGAGCTCTTGCATCAGAGGGTTGGGTGCATCGGTTTCCACTGGCAAAAGTTACGCATTTAGGATTGGCCTATTTGGATCATGCAATGGTGCACATTGAGCTCAACCCAAAACCTGCTCGCATGCAAATGGGACGATATATGGGTGGCAAGGGAGAAATAATCAAGAATAATTGAGGGTTGTTGGTCGGAAGGGGGGACTCACAATTCTATCTAAAATAGGGTCCTCGACAAGATTAATAACTGTCGCATGGGGCTTATATGGTGGGATCGGGACAGTATTGGGTGAATGAAGAAAAGAATCACTGAGTTGGAACAAATAATTGAGGCTATTAGAGGCGGCATAGTGACCACAACATCAAAGTTAGCAGAAAGAGAGAGTTGAAGGGAGCTAGAAAAGTTATTACAAGATGAGGAAATCATGTGGAAACAAAAGTCAAAAGCTATGTGACTTCGAGAGGGTGATAGAAATACAAAGTTCTTCTACAAGAAGGCGTCTTCTCGATGGGAAAGAACATGGATTTCAGGATTGAAGGATAAGAGGGAAAGATGGTGCGATGATCTGAATGGCATCAAAGAGATTATTTCGTCACACTTTGAGGAGGTGTTTGAGACTCAAGGGCCAAATCAATCGGATATTGATGAAGTACTTGGGTTTTTCGAACCACGAATCAATGCTAGCATGTAGGCGGACTTGGAGGTGCCGTTTACACCTGAGGAGGTACTCGCCGCATTGGGCCAGATGTTCCTACTCAAATCCCTAAGCCCAGATGGTATGCCACCCCTTTTTCCAAAAAGTTTGGCGTTCGATTGGTCATGATGCTGCTGAGTGTGTTCTTGAGCACTTGAATAATGTTACCAGTGTCTCTACCTTAAATTTTGCTCATATTGTCCTAATACCTAAAGTGTCGGACCCCGATTTAATCTCTCAATTATAACCCATAAGCTTATGTAATGTCCTCTGTAAATTGGTGTCAAAGACAGTGGCAAATAGAATCAAACTTTTCTTTCTAATATCATCTCGTCCACCCAGTTAGCTTTTGTACCGGGGCATCTCATCACTAACAATGTGTTAATTGCCTTCAAAATAAATCATTTTTTGAAGTCGAAAAAATGGGGTAGGGCTGGTCTTAGTCACTAAAAATAGATATTAGCAAGGCTTTCGACAAAATTGAGTGGTGCTTTCTTCAGTCGGTCCTTGAGAAATTTGGTTTCCTTGATAAATATGTCAAAATCATCATGAACTGGGTCTCTACAGTATCTTTCTTCTTTATGTTGAACGGATCCTTTTTTGGCCGACTTTTCCCTCAATGAGGTGTGAGGCAAGGGGATCCATTGTTGCCTTATCTGTTCTTATTTTGTGTAGAAATATTAAGTTGTTTACTTCATGAAGAAGAGCGATTAAATAATTTGCAAGGCATTAGTGTAAGCAGGCGCGGCCCATAAGTGTCTCATTTACTGTTCGCCGATGACAACCTCATATGTTGTAAAGCTTCAGACGCGGCAGTGGCGACGATTACTAAAGTTCTAGACACCTTCGCAAGGATCTTAGGCCAGGAAATCAATAAGCAAAAGTCAGCGGTTGTCTTTAGCCTAAACATTCAGCTAGATGAACAACAACGACTTGCAATATCGTTTGGGGTTCGGAGGAATAAGACACATGATGTCTAACTTGGGCTACTGTCACTAGTCTGTAGATCACGTAAATCTGTGTTTGCATCTATCCGGGATCGGGTGTGGCATAGAATTGATGGTTGGGCAAGTAAGAATCTCTCGGCGGCGGGGAAGGAAGTCCTTATCAAGTTGGTGTTGCAAACAATACCTACTTACATAATGTCAACTTTTAGACTCCCAGACTCTTTTATCTAGGAGATCAAATCGATGATTCGCCATTTTTGGTGAGGAAATAGGAGAGCAAGGAAGATACATAGGTTACCATGGAGGGAATTGTGCAGAGGAAAATGAGAAAAGGGCCTAGGCTTCCGGGATTTGGGGGCTTTCAATAGCGCTCTATCAACCAAGCAAGCATAGAGACTAATAATACATCTGAATAGCTTGGTGGCACAGATTTTGAAAGGGAAATATTGCCCTAAGGGCAACTTTATGAACACTGCCCTTGGTTTTAGACCCTCATTGACGTGGAAAAGCATTTGGGAAACATGAAAATATATATCCCTGGGATCGTGATGGCGCATTGGTACCATTAACCACATCAATATTTTGGAGGATCGATGGATGAACCAACCTTCTACTTTCAAGCCGATCATACCAAAACCGAAAGGAACATCGGCCTTGTGGGTGTCTGAGTTGCTTAACCTAGATACTGGACAATGGGATAAAGAAAGAGTGGAAATGGTGTTCTGGCCCATTGATTCGATACGTATTTTGGAAATACCATTGGGACGCACGCAAAAGAACGACAAATTAATTTGGCATTACACCACGGATGGGAACTTCTCGATCAAAAGCGCGTATCATATGATAATGGCAGATATGGAACAAGAGCAACCCTCAACTGGAGCTGATGAGTGGAAGTGCTGGAAAATGGTATGGAATGCCGCGGTGCCTCCAAAAGTTCGTGTTCTCGCCAGGCGTATCTATCAGGATATCATTCCTCATGCACTCAACCCCCGAAAAAGAAAAAGTGGAGATGATATCGCGTGCCCATGGTGTGGAGACTTTGAAGAAGATAGCAACCACATTTTTCGCAGGTGTACTCTCACAAAACAAATCTGGGCACTGAGCTAAATTCTAGCAAGCGAGTTGGGTGATGGAGAGGAGGAGCTGAGATTATGGCTCGCAAATTCACTATCGAAATTGGATGAACACGACAGAGGTCTTTTTTTATGCATGTTGTGGGCGATTTGGTGGAATCGAAACCTTAAATTTCATAAGAACATATCAATGTCATCCGAAGAACTCGTATCCTTTGCAAGTAGTTTCTACCAGTCCTACGTAGTGACGACAACAGTGGCAAAACTAACGATGGAACCTCAGTAGAGCCCAACATGGCAGCTACTGCGTAATGGAATCACCAAACTGAACCTCGATGGCGCTCTGTTTTCGGACAGCAATGAGGTTGGACTGGGCCTGGTTGCCCATGACTCTAGGGGCATTGTGTTGGGTTGGCAGAGTGTAAGAATGGCTAGTGTAAATGATCCATTAATTGCTGAAATGTTGGCAGCAAGAGCAGCCTTGGATTTTGCTCGAACAAGAGGCTGGAATTCAATTGAATTAGAGGGGGACTGTGCAGGCTTGATGAACTCACTGCAGTCGGAATCATAGGACAACTCTTGGTTAGGGAATTTGTTGGCAGATGTTAGAGATTTAGTGTCAAGCTTTAGTTTTATTTCTATTATCCACGTTAGCCGAAAAGGCAATAGAGTGGCTCACTTATTAGCAAGGAACGTGATATCTTCCTGATCTGAAGGCTCGATGAATATTCCTATAGTTGTTAAGCCCGTTGTCCTGAACAAAGTTTTAAATTAATAAAGCCTTATTTTCGAAAAAGGTTACATTAAGAACTCAATCTTTGGGGTATTTTGTAATTTGGTATCAAATCTTTGTAAATGTGTATTTTGGTGCTAAACATTTAACATTTGCGTGTTGATGGTTTTTCTTACACTATTTTGGTACATTCAACAAAATATTCCTGAATATTCCACAAAGATTCGACCGAAATAATAATAAAAATTATTAATGAGCAAATGTTAAATGTTGGGTACCAAAACACATATTTACAAAGATTGAGTACCAAAGTGCAAAACACCCCAAAAATTGTGATGCTTAACATAATTTATTCTTTTTTATATGCACGCGCGCGCACACACACACATATATATATTGAATAAATGCATATTTTTTAAATATTTGTGTGAGAAATTATGAATCGTTATGTAAAAATCATTTAATTTTGGGAAAAAGAATATTTTATTATCCAAAATATGTGGGTTTGAGTCTTTTGACACTTTACCATATGATTTTTTTTAAGGGAATAATCATCTTTTAAAGTAAGACTTGCGTAAATTTACCACCGAATTATTCTATGGTTAGTAAATTTTTTCGGTTATTAGTCACGGAATTATCCATCGCTAAATATCTTATATTTAAAATTAATAAAAAATATGGATAATTACATCTACACCCCCTGAGGTTTGGTGTAATTACCGATACACCCCCTAACATTTGACTATTTACAATTACACCCCCTATTCAAAGATTTAATTAGAAACCCTGACGGTTTTATGGAAAAGACATTATTGCCCTTAAATATTTGTACCAAAAAAAAATGAAAAAATCAGAAAAAAAAAGGATTTTGTGGATTGACAAAAATGCCCCTCATTCTCTTTTCTTCTCCTTTTTTCTTTTTTCTTTCCTTTTTCCATTTTTCCCCCTTTTTTCTTCTTCTCCTTTTTTTCTTTTTCTTTTTCTTTTTTCCCCCCTTTTATCATCTACTTCTTCATCTCTTCCAGCCATTCTCTTCTCCACTCCCTACCTGCCACCCCCACCCCATCCCCTCGCCCGCCGCCCCCACTCTGTCCCCATCCCTTCATCCGCCGCCGCCCATCTCCTCCCCCGCCCAACCCAACTCCTGCTCGCCGCCCCTATCCCCTCCTCCGCCCAACCCAACCCAAACCCCAACCCGCGCCCGCCGCCCCCATCGCGTCGCCTGCCGCCGTCTCCCATCTCCACCCCCCAACCCAACCCCTGCCCACCGATCCCATCCCCTCCCCCGCCCAACCTAACCCCAACCCGCGCCCCCATCCCGTCGCCTGCCACCGCCACCTATCTCCTCCCCCTCCCAACCCAACCCCCAACCCCAACCCACCGCCCAAATCCCCTCTCCTGCCCAACCCTCCCCAAACCCCAATTCGTCGCCCCTACCCGACCCCCTCCCCTTCCCTTGGTCGCCGCCCCCCATTTCCTCCCCCGCCCAACCCAACCCCCGCTCGCCGCCCCAATCCCCATCCTATCAGCAACGGCATCGACATCGACATCGACATTGGCATGGTGGTGGTTGCGGCGGCTGGTAGTGGTTTGTGGAGAGGCCAGTGGCTGCGGTGGCGCGGCGGTGGGGAAGAATAAGTGAAGAAGAAGAAGAAGGTGGAGGGGTGGGGGCTGCTGGAAGAGGATGATAGAGAAGGTGGGTGGGGGTGGTGGGGGAGGAGAGGATGAAGGAGAATGGAAAAAATGACAAAAAAATAATAATTATTATTATTATTTTGATATTTGTTTAATTATTTGTAAGGTAGAAGGGAAAAAAATGAAAAATAAAAGTAATTACTTTGATTTTTTTTTAATAATTTGTAAGAAAGAACTTAAAAAATGAAAAAAAAAATAGAAAGAATGAAAATTTAGAAAAATAAAAATAATAATAATAACATAATTTATTTTTATATTTTAATATGAGATAAAATTTATTTTGTAAGAATTATTTGATTGTTTAATTTGTTGATTTTTTTTTTAAATTTATATTGACACCCCTCAAAGTTCTTGAAAATTACATTTGCACCCGTAAGGGCATTATGGTCATGTAAAAAGTCAAAAAAATGTGTTAATTAATTTCCCACTCATTGAGGGGTATTTTCGAAAGTTTGCATATAAAAAGTAACGCCCCCAGCCATAAACCCTAACGGCCACTAACGGAAGAGGGTATTTGTTAACGGCGCTAATGTGGAGGGGGTGCAATTGTAAATAGTCAAATGTCAGGGGGTGTATCGGTAATTACACCAAACATCGAGGGGTGTAGACGTAATTATCCCATCTAATTATATCTATTATATGTAATGGAATAGTCTATTTAATTTTTCAACAAGTATCGGTATAGTTTCACGATAAGTGTCGGCCTAAATCTCCGACACGTGTTAACATTTTTATCATTAGATGGTAAATTGGACCAATTTAATAGAAAATATTCTATAAATAATTATGTCATGGCATATTCCTCTAAAATTGTACAATAAATATTACTTTTCAATAAATGTTATTTGACGACTTTTTAAATTTGGGTGGTTGATTTAATTTGTCAATTTGAGATATTATTTTATTCTATAGTTGATTTTTCTTTCCTTATTCATTAAATGCGAATATGATTTTTTTAATTGAAATTAACTTTTCTTGTTGTTTAATTTTAATTATGGATTTCCTTTCTCAATTTTTTTCAAAAATCAATCTAATTAATTATTTCATTGATTTTATAAATCATTCAAATTTTATTAACTTAATTACTCTTCTTTAATATGCGTTTATCCATATTTATCTCTTTCTTTAATTTTATATTTTTCTCTTTATTTGACATAACAATGAAATTTTTTTATCCCAACCATTTGTTATCAAGGTCTTCATATGGACAATATTGTTTATTTCATATCTTCACAAAGTATTAAGATTTTTAGCAAACACATATCAACGATGGCTATCAAGTTTGATTTCATTGAATATTTTCACTAAAACAAATCAATTAAAGGCTAAAAATATTGATGGTATGTGTTTAAATATCCCCAAATATCAAAATCGCAATAATATTTATAGTATAGAGATGATTTTTAATTTGTTGCTCTTTATAAATTCTATTCGACATTTCTTTCATTTTTATCTTTTTTAACTACATTAAAAAAAATTATAAAAAATCAGCAGTTCTAATTCCATAAGTTATATTATACTCACCAATTCGATTCAAAACTTCAACATACAGACATAATTTTTACTTTCTTTTCTATAGGTTAATATCTCTCTCTCTCTATATATATATATATTCTCATTGACTTTGAATGATAAATCGAGAGATTTCTATATGTATTATATATTTTGTTAATGGTCTTGAAATGGGCTTCAAATTCATATTAAATTCAAAAAAGATAATCAAATTTAGTTAGTTAATCAACTAAGTTCAACTAATTAATACAATTGAATGCCAATTTGGGTGTGTTAGAGCAGTGTCTGATGAGCCAATAAAATTGACGGACTCTTTCAAATATTTTTTGTAATAAAAAGTTCTTTTTTTTCAATTAATAATAGAAGTGAAAGTTTATATTTTTTGGTCGCTCTTATCATAATGTGTAAGTTATATGTAAGTATAATTTGTACACATATGGTTGAAGTCTCTAGATCACATAAGGCATGAGACTTGGTCTCACACAAAAATGAAGGTCATGAAATAAGTCTCTAATGTGCGATCTAAATCACTTCAAGTCGAAGAGTCTAACTAACACCATGAGCATTAACTTGACTCATATTAAGATTTATGCTTGTGACATATCTCGAATGGGATAATGTTTTATTTTATAGATATTGAATGCAATGTTTTTAAAATCGGATCGGACAAAAAATCAGTGGCTTTATTGGTTACTAGTTTGACCGGTTCAACCTGTATGACATTATAATTTATAATAATTAAATTTAATTATATAATTTATAAATATTAGTAAGAACATAATAAAAAGTACATTATAGCAAACTCATAGAAATATTTCCCTAAGATTTCAGTTATTCTTCTGTTGGAATTTATCACATAAATGAATAAATTATGTGGATCTAGTTAGGTACTTGATATGCAGCAGAATTGTCGATTCACATGGATCTGACTCGCCTACTAGTTGTCCATTGATCAAATTATGAACATGCCTTGCTTTCCCTTGGTGGATTACTACCAGAGCAATTCACACATTTGACACACTTAACCCCTTGGAGAACTAATGGTAATACTTCAAGAATGAACACAGAGAGAAATATTTTCTAGAGTAAAGAGAAAATAGAGAGTGTATGGAGAATGAACTGTAGCACCCCAACCCAGAGCAGCTCACCCCGGACTGATCGTTAGACTGGCCAACAGACAGGATCGATTTAAAACTTGATGGCACGGCTTGGGCTACTCAAACCCGTTCATTTCAAACCTGTAGCACATGACTTAACCACGATATACATATGAACCAAATAATTTCAAAATATAAACACGTACTTGAAAATTTCAAAAGCGTATGTGTGTCCAAACTCAACTATACAGTGCATAATAACATGACGAATTATATCATGGCCACAGGCCCACATCTAGTTCAACAGGGTTGCTAAATCATTAAAATTACATAACCACGCAGAAGCCTATTATCTATCTCAAGGTATTGTCGCTCAAGCCTCTCCTTCACATTAACCCATAAGCTCTATCTAACTCTGAGGACCAAAACAAGCAGAACAGAGCAAGAGCGTGAGTCCAAATGACTCTGTGAGGGTACACAAGATATTAACTTAATAATGTTCTAATAAAAGAGCAATAATTCATGTGTATATATTATGAAAGTTACATTAAATATAACCATCGGACGATTATAGACCAATTCAGTTTCAATTTGGTCAGCACAAGTAGATACGGAGATCATGAATCAGTCAATTGATATACAGTGACGAGGTAATAGCAAGGCACAAAGTTATAGTGAATCAAGGGAATGTCAAGATCGTAGTAATGCTTGATTATCAAGTGGATCCAAAAGGCACATAGACCAAATAACAACAATCAGGGCAAGCAGTAGCATTTCAGGAGCACTCTCAAGCAACAGTTAAAGGTGAGCATCACCACCTTATCACTCCATAGGCAAGAAACAGTTAAGACCCTTCCTTATCCCTCCTAATATTTTGGGCGGCCACATAAGACAGTACAGACAGTAAATAGGGATCGGGGGACTTCCCCACCCGATCATTCTATGAGATCTTCCCATGGAACAAACACGAACATGGGCACTCCCCCATAGCCGCCAAAACAGTACCGAACCTAGTCCATTAAACAGGCAAAAAGGTTCCAAAACAGTGCGGTACAATTCAATAACCAATAATCACAATACAAGAGGGGCAATAAGTCCCTATTTACTACACAGGACATTACCGATAACCGTTCACGATCCAATTAACAGAACAAGAAAATAATCAAGAATTCACAACAGTTTTAATAAACAGTGAATCCAAATAGTACAATATATAAGGGTTCAAAAAGAAATTTTCAGCTCGAGTTCGGCTCGAACCTAGGTTCGAGCTCGGCTCGGCTCGTTCGATTGTCTCGTTTGGCTCGTGCTCAACCCCTTCTCAAACCCAAGTTCTCGAACCCACCATGGCTCGAGTTCAAACTCTTCTCAAACCCAAGTTCTCAAACCTTTTTTGGGCAAATCCACCATGGCTGGAGTTCAACCTCTTCTCAAACCCAAGTTCTCAAACCTTTTTTTCTCCAATCCACGACACAGAGCCACAGATCCACGGCAGCGGAGGAGAGAAGGCGGCGGAAAAGCAGCGGCGAGAGACCCACAGTGGCGGAGCAGCAGCGGCGAGAGACCCACAGCGGCGGAGACGAAGAGGAGACTCTTTTCTCCCACGGCACAGAGAGCAGAGAGTAAAGAGAGAGGGCCGAGAGAGACGACGGAGAGAAGAGCGACGAGAGGAAGAGAGAGATGAGAGAGATGACGGCGAAAAAAAGAGAGAATTGGGAGAGAGATTGAGGAGAGACAGTAGATCTGCACGATCAGAAACAGAGAGAAAAGAGTAATTTTGACCAATGTTAATTTTGACTTCAGGTTTATATTTTGATTTTATAAGTTTTTTTTAATTTTTGATCAGAATTTTATAATTATATATGTATATATTATATAAAATTAAATAAATATTAAAATATTAAAGGCTCGCGAGCCGGCTCGCGAGCCTACGAACAAGAACTTCTGGGCTCGAGTTCGGCTCGAGCTCGGCTCGAGCTCGAATCATCGAATTCGAGCTCGAACATGTGTCGAGCCGGCTCGTCAGGCTCGCGAGCCGGCTCGATTCGTTTACATCCCTAGTCAACACTTGCCCAAGTTCACCAGGACCAGGTATGGGTTCTCCTCCCCATGACACCGTATAGGTCTGCCTATATATTGTGATATTAGAATTCATTACTAACCGTATATCCATTCACCACAATCACGCAATTCTTTATCAACTCAACTATCATACATAAGACTCAATCGGCCCTATCTCAATCTTTTAACCATCAAAATTGACGTCATTCTATTCAATCAAATGGGGTTTATGATCAATTTCGTATGTTTTCTTACACATTTAAGCTCATTCTTAGTTATTCGAGTTTTACATGCCAATATTCTCCATTAATTCCATTCAATTGGTCCAATTTCACTTCGAGCATATATTCAATCCACCAATACATAAAATCTTTATCCCGTAAGCATAAAATATTTGGGGATTTAAATCTCATTTATAGCTTCGAGTACTATAATTGGTTATATCCTAATAAACCCTTTATCACTTCTTGACAAGTATTTATTCACCATCTCACACGTAATCCATCTCGCATGCCTAAATATTCACCATATTTGTCATGCACGATTATTGCCACACTAAAATCCAAGTAACACATATTTTTGGCTCCTTTTGCAAGGTATAGGCATTAATCTTGAAATTTACTAACATACACTTCTTAATCCCAACATTCATCAACAAACAAGTCCCCAAATGAATCAATTACCACCGTAGATGGAACGAGCATGTCAAGGACATGCCAAGAAGCTTTTCAAAGAGAATGATCAACAAAATCAAACTTCGTCGAGTAGGGGTGGGGGGGGGAGGGTGGGTATGCTAGTCCCCTCAAAGTTGAACCCTTACCACAGTGCAGCCTGTGGAAAATATTATCGCAGTGTCTAGATCTAACAGTCATATTCGTGGTTCAGTGGATCCTACGGACATGGACAGGGAATAGGTAGTAACTTCTGTGCAACGTCCTGATCCTATCACTGACCTTAAAATCCTTATCACTGCTCCGCAATCGTCTGCCCCTTCCAGCTCCATGCCTCAGCCTACTGTACACTGCACAGTGCCGATTCAGACTGCTTCTAAATGACCCTTAGAGTAGACTCAGAGTCAATCTGTTGAACTTGAGTTGGCATGCAGTCGGTTAGACACCGAGCCTTTTTTCCTTGACCTGAAGTGTGCCTTTGATCTTGCCCAAAAAACGGCTCGCGTTCATACTGATGCTACCGAGGATTAGCTGATTGAGGAATTGAGTTACCTTGAGATATAGGAGAATATTCTAAAGGAGGTTCACTATAATCCGTGTTTCTCCAATTACGAAGCCCCAATCCCAGTGGAGACTAGTGCAAGCCTTGCCCCAAAATGGGATGTTTCTCAGGAGTTGCATATGTCAGATCCTAGTGCTACATTAGAGATCCTCCATGGGAGCATCTCCCCTTAGATATGGCTGCCTACTTGGATGCCCCCATCACTAATTTAGAAGAGGGTCTGGCCATATCTTCATGTCATGAAAGTTTACTTCTATTAACAAAAACAAGGAAAGTTAATTAATTCTAGCCCCTTCCTCCATTTTTTTCTTTCTTTTTTAGATGAATACATATGAGTGAGTCCTTTCGCTCCAAAATGCCTATTACTGAGCCTTGGCATTGTCTGAGTAGTACAAACGGGCTAAAACTGAGGGCCTATTATGCTAAGCTCAGCCACAAGTTTAGGATTCTCACATTCTTGAGCTAGAGAGGGCCTTAACAATGTTAGAGTCAAAAAATAAAGATCTGTTGGCCAAGTTGCAATATAAAGAGCATGATAAGGGTGAACTCCAAAAGCTCAATGACCTTAAGAACAACTAAATTTCCCAGTTTCAAGTCGACCTCCATGACCAGCATGCAGAGCTCCACCCTTAAATCCAACGAAGAGAGTTTAACCATTGAACTGGCTGAAGTTCAGGTCAACTGCTGTGATGAGGGCTTTAAGGCTGGAATCAAAGAGGGAGAACTTCGTGCCCCCACTCCCGAGAAGCTAGCTACTCTACGTCTACAAGCTGCCTGGGATTTCAGGCATTCCAACACCTTTAACATGATAGCTGAGATACTTGTTGCAGATGAAAGGATCAAATACTAACCTTTGGAAGGCTCAGGTGCTTCACGCCGGTGGGTTCAGGGATGATTTCAGGATGGAATCTCTGGATCCTAGCCTTATTGAGACTATGGAGGATGAGCCAGATAATAGGGGTACACCAGACCGATTTAGCAAAAATATGTGACCGACTCTCCATATTTTACTACTAGAAAAATGCTAATTTGCGACCGAAGTTTGCGACCGAGAAATTGGTCGCAATTTGCAACCGTATTTGCGACCGATTTAGCAAAAATATGACCAAGTTTGGATCAATTTTTGCGACGGAATAATTCAGTTGCAAACATCATAAATTCGGTCGCAATTTGCGCGCACATTCCAAAAATGTTCAGCGCCACTTTGCAACGGACTTCGTCGGTCGCAGATGCAGTAGCCTAAAATTTGCGACCGACTATATTGGTGGCAAATTTTGTCATTTCGTTTGCGACCAGGGTTATCGGTCGCAAAATTCTTTTTGTGATGTTGACCATGTCTGCGCCTGATTTAGTTCGTCGTAAAAGGTTTTTGTTTTGTTTTTTTTTTTGAAATTTTTCGGCCATTACCTATTAATTTAGATATTACCTCAACTTTTTTTTTAATTTTTTTTATTGATATGTGTAAGTAATATTATAAGTTCAAAAGAATGAATCAATATACTAATTTGATATGTAAATTAGTATCAAATGTAATTGAAACTAAAATAATTACAAATTAAATAAAAATAATAAAATAATTAATTATTTTTTTACAATATTGTTAAAAGAATAAATATTACTATTATTATTAATTAAGAAGAAGAAGAATAATAATTAAGTTAATTTTCAAAAAGAAAAGACTAATAATTAAGGTAGTAATACGATTTTTATTAGTTTGGTATTTTTTTTTCCCAGTTTTGCGACCGATATTGGGACCGCGTTTATCGGTTGCAAAGCTGAGAACTTGACTCCAGCATTTTTTGCTCTCTGCCCAGATTCGGTTCCCCCCAAAATAGGTAAGCCCTAGCTCTCTCTCTCTCTCTCACTCTCTCTCTCTCTCTCTCTCTCTCTCTCTGTGTCCTGTGCCGGTGAGACCATTCCCAGACCGCGCCGGCGACCCGACTCCCGAAACGTCGGCCGCCTACGCCGGCGACGTCGTCTCTGTTTATTTTATTTTATTTTATTTTTTCAATTTCCTCTCCAAATTTAATCTTTTTCGTTTTTTTTTTCTGAATTTCAGCGGGTGGTGGAGCTTTCCTTTGGGAGTATCTGTTCTTGGTAAGCTCTAATTTTAAATTTGCTGTTAAGTGTCAGTCTTGTTTGTTTGTATTTTCTGATTGCTATTTGCATCTGTTGCTTATGAGCTGTCGGTACTTTGTGATGTTGAAGTGGCTTTGCTTGTGAAGTGTGCCAAACACTTGATTGAATTAGACATTGATCTAGTGTTAAAACACCCACATCTTTTGGTTTGATGCTCTGGTTGCCTTGCTATTTTCATGAACTGCACGTTCATGGATAATGAAACAGAGATTTGCGTGTTTAAAATGCTATATGCCCGGAGGTTTTCAATGAGCATATTTTGTCTATTTATAGTCTCATGCCAAGCTAACGCTTCCAATTTCTCTCCAGTTTTCGCTATTTAAATGAATCATTAGAATGGTGTATATTTGTTTCCCGTCTTCTTCCCCCAAAACTTTGTATCCTCACTTGATACTGACTGCCTGTTTCCTTGAGAGACTCGGATTATCAGCAGCTACGGTAAGGTGTTTTCCTGCATATCTGCATCATTATTGTATCCATTGTATGACACCGTGTTTAGCACTTAGATCATGAGAAAACAATGAGCCCTCATTGACTGGGGAATAAAGTCTGTTCATTGACTCATTGGTCCCCCTCAAAACTTTTTAAAATCTAATCAACCACTTTGAGTAAAGCAGATATAGCCTTTCTAAATTGCAGAAGAATGGTCATTATATTTGTACAATTCTGCCGTATTCAGCATCGTTGCACATGTTTAGTAGCAATGCCTAGGACTGTGACTACTGTATTTCTACTTTAACAATTCATTTAAAGGCTCATGTCATGTTACGTGACTCGTTATATATATATATATATATCCAGTCGAGTTATGATGTCATAGTTAGATTTTTGTTCAACTATATAGAATATAATTTTATATATACATGTGTATGTATGTATATATTTTGTTGAATATATTAGTTGACAAATGCTTACAAATATAAACTAGATATGTATTTGCATAATCAAAACGTTCTAAGGTCAAGATGATTCAAATATTGTACAAAAATTTTATCAATCTATATGTTGTACAAAACTGTATGTGTATGGCAATGTTTTTTAATTTAACAACTCTTCTTGTTGTTTAATGGATAGTCCTATATTTTTAGCCATGGTTTTGTTTTAATCACTATTTTGCGTGGTTTTTTTGTGTGGTTTTTAGACATGATTGTGAATTGGGCTTGCTTCATCTCTCTCTCTCTCTCTGTGTATGTAGCTCTGCAATCTGCTATTCATGTTAAGGAGCCTGATAAAAATTAACATCCTTTTGGGATTGTATATATGAAGACAAAAGTCTAAACAACCTATGGTTCAGGGACAAAAGTTGTTGCTCTGTTTCCAGTAATAAAATCAATCAACTTTAGTGGACCACAGCAACTAAATGCCATATATTATCAATGATGTTAATTACTGCTCAACAAAGGCTCTTAAGTTCTGATATTTTTTTTTCTTATGGCAATTTTTTTTTCTTAATTTTTACTATTTCAGTTGTTAGTTAAAGAAAAATGGTTACGTGTTGATTGATGGAATTGTCAGATACAAGGATCAAGTTTTTCTTGGATGTCTTTGATTACGCGTAACATTTGAAAATTAAAATTTCAACTACTGTCGTGTCGATTTTTAGAAGACCAAGTAAAGCTTAAGTACTTGAAGATTAAGAAAAAAGCGGAGTGGCCTTGTGTCTTCTTTCATCAACCTCGTGTTTTTTAATTCTTTTTTTTTAATAACTTTGAAAATATTAATACATCGTTTGCTTTTCACTATGCTAGCTAATTTTTTTTTTCATGTGAGAATTCATTTAAATTTTTGGTCTTAAAGATGCATCTTTTTAGCTTAGTCATAATGACAGGCGTGAAAAAACTGGAGATATTGCTTCTATGCGATAACTCTATCAATTTTCAAAATGGAAAAGTTTGTTTCATATATCAATAGAAGTTCTAATTGATTTGTCTTTGTACAATGTATGGCAGTTTAAGTTGTTAAAAAATGTTTCAAAGCCTTTTAGCATTCTGAAGGTGTTTGAGTCACTTGTATGGTTGTGTTCCCTGCAGAGCTGTTGCATACATTCCTTTGACAGTGTTGGCAGTTCCAGCTTCAATACTGACGGTAAGATAGGCATCTTATTTTGTCCCATAATTTTCCTCCAATTTCAAGTTCTTATTCACTAACCATGAGTTTTGGATTTAGTATGGTTAGAATTTCAAATTGAAATCATATAGTTTCTGTAGATATTTCTCTGATCTTCCTCGTATATAGCTTTTTTGACTATCTCTAATTGTTTAATTTTTATAATATTTCCAAAGATGCATAAATTTTAAGTTATATACTTGTCACTTTGATCTATAATGAGGAATAATATATATATGCACTTTGATCAACAGTTTCTTTGGTACAAGAAAATGTGACACAAGTGAGATGCACAACAGTTTCTTTTATGATTTCCCACCATTTTGTTTTTGTTTATGTACAAGGAAATGATACGGATCCTGTCGGTTACTTGGCCGATAGCGAGGATCGGATTGAAGAAATCAATGTGGTGAACATTCAATATCTAGATGGGGATAAAGGTGTTGATATAGTTGAAGAAGAGAATGTAGACGATAATGAAACTGAAGACGAGGACGAATACCAGGATGACACAATAGACGAGGAACAAGATGGAGATGATAATAATGATGATAGTAACGGATGTATTGAACTCGTATTTTGTTGGTATTAATATTGTCGATCTTAGGATGATTTTACATTTTCGTTGATGAATGTTGTTGGAATACTTTGATATTGTTGCTCTTGAATATTAGACTTGTATTGCAAAGAAATTTATTGTTGCTTGATTGCTTCGTTGGACAGGGGAATAGAAATAAATACTAACTGCACAACAAAATAATCAAATATTTGTGACCGAAATTGCGACCAACCAATTCGGTCACAAAAAATCGGTTAAAACATTAGCGACCAACCACTTCGGTGGCAAAAATCACAAAACTTGCGACCAATTTTGCGACAGACGCAGTTGGTCGCAAAATCTACCAAAAATTTTACCAAATTTGCGACCGCCTTGTCCGTTGCAAACTTCGTCAGACAAGCTCCACGTCAGCATTTTTCGCGACTCACCGATGTCGGTCGCAAAATCGGTTGTAAAAATAATCGGTGGCAAACTTGGTATCAAATTTTGCGACTCAAGTTTTTACCACCGACTACCGTCGGTCAGCAAAATTGGTGGCAAACGCATTTTGCGACCGATTTTAAGCAAAAAGCGGTTGCAAAATCCGGCGCAAATTCGCATTTTTCTAGTAGTATACGACCTTGCTGGACGAGGAGGAAGGAGCTTGCAGCTAGCCTCACTTCATTTTTCTCTTACCTATCACTTAACTCTTGTATTTGGATGTTATTTTGAACAAACTTGAAGTTGCTATTTATTGTTTTCTTTAGCTACAGCTTATGCTGTATTTTATGACTTGTAATCCGGATGGTCATAATAGCACGGTCCGATTGGGGTGCATACTACGCAAAATCTCATTGTGCGTGTATTTATATAGTTTATGTGCATTTGTTTGTGGCATATTTTGATTTTTACTTTTGCATGCCCCTAGGCCCCTTAATCTCTAGGTGATCTTTGATTTTCCTAACTTGCTAGTTCCTAGTTACCTTAGGGGGTCTTTAAATTTTCTGACCCTATTAGGTCTTTCAGATCTTAAGGTGTCTTTAATTTTCCTAACCATTTTGGGTCTTTTAAATCTTGGGAGGTCATTGAATTTTCTCACCCTATTGGGTCTTATTAACCTCTGGGGGTCTTTAATTTTTCTGACCCCGCTGGAGCCTTTTAGACCTCAAGGTATCTTTAATTTTCTTAACCCTGTTAGGTCTTTCAAACCTTAGGGGTCTTTGGATTTTCTAACCTTGTTGGGCCTTATTAACCTCAGGGGGTTTTTAATTTTCCTAACCATTCAAACCTCATAGGGGTCTTTGGATTTTCTGACCCTGTTGGGTCTTATTGAACTTATGGGGTTTTTGGATTTCCTTACCCTATTAGTGTATGAGGTAAATTTAGTAAACACCCAAAGAAGTAAACACTCAAAGAAGTAAGTAGTATACTAATAATTAAAAGAAACATGTAATATTCATAACACATAACAAAATTCAAGTGTATTTAAGGACAAAAAGTGTTCAAAAGTGTTCCACCCTACTTCAACCCTAATTGTGGCCAATGACAGAAATGTAATCAACATAAGCAGCCGTGGGGTCTCAAAACTGAATTTTTCTCTAGATTCAATCTCATCCTCACCTTGAGATTGAGAATCTCAAGATATGAATGGTCTTGTGTTGGGTGGGTCAAGAATGGATCATGACCCATGTTAAGTAATATATGTAAGCAAACAACAAATTAGCTAACACGAGAACCCCATTTCTCAGCTAAATATTGGAGCAAGCAAACCAAACCTAAATATATATGAAATGGTTAATAGAGATTTATCAATTTGATGAGATTAATTAAATTAAAAAATTACTTTAATTTGATCGAATCAAGCAATTACATTAAAGGATTGGATTAAGGCAAAGTTTGGATTCAATCAAGTGCAATAGAATATATTCAATTGACTATGTTAATTAATTAATTGATGGATTTAATTGAATCAGTGGTGATTTAATTGAATTGGGCTTGAGTGTCCAATCCATTAATTAATTAGATATTAATTAATCAATGGAATTAATTAACTTAATTGATGAGCACAATTAAATTAAACAATTAGTTTAATTGAATATGATTAACTCTTTAATTGGATATTAATACTCAAACTTATCAATTAATTTGGTGGATCAAATTAATTTAATGGAATTGATAAGAAATCAATTAATTAAGAATTAATTAACTAAATCATATAAACTTGCCAACACACACAACATGTAGAGAAAAAGAGCATGGCAAGATGAGTGTCTCCATCTTATCAAAGGAAAATTCTCACCCACATGAGACACGGTTCTTGTAGGAGAATACACATTGCAAGGCTCACCCACATGAGTACACGGTTCTTGTAGGAGAATACACATTACAAGGTGTAATGTTTGTAACAAAAGTCATGATTGTCTTTTGTGTGAAAATTACACATTGTAATGTGTATGGCGCTTGCTCTTGGCCAAGTGTGTTGATGCACGTTTTATGGGTAATTACACATATTCTAGCACTTGAACTCAATTTCAGTTCAACAATATACAATATATTTATTCCAAATTAGTATATTATGAGCATACCACATTTAAGACAAGTAAAGAAAATAAAAAAGAAAAAACCAATTGGTAAATTTATCTTTTCTCGTATTGGTATTAGAAGCTATCAATCGAGCGACTAGTGGAATCATTAGCTAATGTCACTTGATTACCGGTTTCAATGACTGAATCATCAGTAAAGCCAACTTGCTTTGAAGACCGAAATTATGTCAAGGTTGTGTTAGGTGGTGCAAGAGCTGCTGCTACAAACCAACAAATTGAGCTAAGCAGTACAAGTGTGAACACTTTGTGGATGCTTTATACAACTCTATTTATACTTCTTGTCTTTTGATAAAAAAAAGTGGTGAATTTATAAAATTATGAAAATGTTTTGGTGTATGTATTTTGAAGTTTTCTATGTTAAGTGAGAATTGGTTTTGAGTTTTTTTAGCAAATCTTGTTCTACATCTATCATGTTTCTTTATGTTGTTTGAAGTAGTTTAATATACCTTAAATCTTAAAATATTATCATGGTTGACCTTCTTTATATTTGTAATTAGCAAAACAAAGAAAAAAACTTAAGTCAAATAATTGTTTGAAATATTATTTTTTGCAATGATACGATATTTAATCGCCCCACCATAGCGACAAGCCAAATGGAATCTGATTCTTCAATTTATGGGGTGCCCTACCATCAGACACTAAAAATATGGTCAAAGAAATATTGAAAATATAAACACACAAAAATCTGTGAGCAATCATCTACAACAAATTCGTTAAATAAGGGGGCACCAACCACATACAATGTCATGAATCCTAAACCAAAAATACTTGGCCAAAATCATCAAAAAAATAGCAATGGGTCTGGTAATATTTAGCCAAATATAGCACGAAAAGCCAACAACCGTGTTTAAAGAGAACAAAAGCTAGATCCACAATCTAGAAGATTTCTACATAACGAATTCAAAACAAACAGAAAGTATTCATGGTGTGGGCATCCTTTTCCCCCGACCACAAGATCTTGGCGCTACGACTGCCGATCATAATGATGAAATTCCAGAAAACTTTGATGATAACTGAGTAAATAAACAATTCTCTTTCTCCTTTTTTTTTCTTTGTTGTTTCTCTTTTTCATATTTTCTTTCAGGATAATTGCACAAAACCGCCTGTGGTTTCAGCTGATTACTACCTTATGATTTAAAAAATGCAAAAAAACCTCGTGTTTTTCAAAATTATGCGAACAAAAAACCCTTTTTCCATTAAAGCTAACAGCGATTGCATTACATGTTCTCCTATGCGAAAATTGAAGTATTTTTGCCACTTTTTCATCTCAAAATGCATGTATAATTATACTCCCCATTTGCCACTTTTTCATCTCAAACCAAAAATACTTGTCCAATATCAACAAAATAATAGCAATGGGTCTTGTAATATTTAGCCAAATATAGCACGGAAAGCCAACAACCGTGTTTAAAGAGAACAAAAGCTAGATCTACAATCCAGAAGATTTCTACATAACGGATTCAAAACAAACAGAAAGTATTCATGGTGTGGGCATCCTTTTCCCCTGACTACAAGATCTTGGCGCTACCACTGCCGATCATAATGATGAAATTCTAGAAAACTTTGATGATAAGACTGAGTAAATAAACAAGGGGCCTTCTAATAAAAGGTAGCTTTGTACTACCTAATATTAGGTATGATCTTAATTAATTGCCATGTGTACTTAAATTTAACTTTACCAGGTTTATATATTTTATTTTGACCTATAACCTACTATATAAATTACAATTATTTGTTTTGAATTATTAAAAATATGATACATATCTTTTCAAACCTCCTCAATTTAAGGGATTGATAAGGAGAGAATCTTAATAAGTAGGAAAGTTAATCAATGCTAATTAATTCTCTCCCCTCTCTCCCCCTCGTTTTTCCATCTTCTCTCTCTCCCCCCCTCCCGTTTTGCCATCTTGTCTAACACATGATAACGAGTAATTATATAATGAAAAATGAGTGGTAAATATGTACATATATCAATTATTTTATAATGAAATTTATAAGTAAGTAGAGTATCAAATAAAATAATTAACATCTTATGTTAATAATTTTATTTTCTCAATTAAAACTTGAAAGATTTTTTTTATTAGTATAAATTCATACTTATCATTTGTATCAAAAATAAATTCATAGTTATCATTGTAAAATATTTATTTACTCACTTAAATAAATTAAGTAATTATTATAAAAATTATTGATTTATGGGATTTATGAAGTTTTAATTATAATTTTAGTGAATTGACATAAATTAACAAATGATGAATAGTGATATGGAACATTGATCAAAAATAAAATTAACGAAGAAGATGCATAAATATCGTTAAAGTTATAATTAAGAGATGGATATATCATTTTAAGCATCAATTTAATTTTGAATATAAAATACATTTTAAGCGCCAATTTAATATTTTAAGAAGCAATCAAATTTTTGTTGTTATATTCAATAAAAAATATATTTCAAAAAAATTATTAACACATTGCAATAAGAAATTTGTCGAAATTAATATAAATTATAACATTTTTTTATTAAAATTTGTATAATAAAATGTTCTACATGTTATTATATTTGGTGATAGATCAAATGTTAAAATATATCTAATAAAAATTAATAAAAAAGCTAAATGATAAATGGATAAGATAGATTTAATATAATAGACCTCACACATATAAATAAAATTTAAATTTATAGGTAAACAACAAGTAGCAGGTCATGGCAACCTGCGTACTAAGTTGCAGGTAAATGTAACCTGTAAAAAAGGTAACAGGTACTCTAATAAAATAAGGATACCTAATATTAAACTTTTTCTACCCTACCTAACAATAGACAAACCCAATAAACAATTCTCTTTCTCTTTTTTTTTCTTTTTTGTTTCTCTTTTTCATATTTTCTTTCAGGATAATTGCACAAAACCCCCTGTGGTTTCGGCTGATTACTACCTTATGATTTAAAAATTGCAAAAAAACCTCGTGTTTTTCAAAATTATGCAAAAAAAAAAAAAAAAAACCTTTTTCGATTAAAGCTAACAGTGATTGCATTACATGTTCTCCTATGCGAAAATTGAAGTATTTTTGCCACTTTTTCATCTCAAAATGCATGTATAATTATACTCCCCATTCACCTATCATCTTATTTTCCTCCTTCCTCATTTTCATTCCTCCACCACCATCCCCCCACGCCACCGCAAGAGTAGTTGCTCCCGCCGTCAGAGTAACAACAAAAGTTGCTAATTTATGTGCCTTGTCAAGTAACATCAACCCCCCCCCCCCCCCCCCAACAAAAAAAAATTCAATTTTACCAAAATTTTAACTATTCACATTTAATTAGAAAAAAAAAAACCAAAATCCTAAAACCCGCCACCTCCGTCTTCCGCTAATTATTCTAGCATCATCAGTCCTAACTCAAAATTGGTATCGCCAATGCATTACCCAAACCAAATCAATCAAGATCCATATGTGTGCTTGAGTGTGTGTTTTCTACTGTGTTCGTGTGTGTATTGTTGTGTGTGTATTTATTGTATATTATATATATATATATATATATTCTATATTATATACTATATTTAATTTGTAGTTTTTATTTAAATATTATATTTCTATATTGAGGGATAATCTAAATCGTTCCGTTTTTAAGTTAAGATCTAATTGTTTATACTAATAGGGGCATGACAGATATTTCAATATAAAAGTAATGCCGTTAATCTAAATGGTTTTGATGAAAGTGATGAAGTCCCTTCTTTTATTTTTTTCTTTTGATCATCAAAGAAGTTTGTGTTCAAGAAGTCAAGAACTAGTCGTGCAGTGAATCCTGAATTGTTGAATGTTTTTGTCTAAGATTCTTGAACATAGCCCATGGAATTTTTCTTTTTGTGTTTGCTGTTATTATTCTCATTACTAGCATAAAGTGCATGTGTTGCACGTGACAATTTATACTACATAATTTGGTAAAAAAAAAATTGATTTTACAAATGCACTTCAATTAAGCTGAAAGCTTGTTTGTAAATCATAAAAAGTATGGAGCTTCTTCCACTATTTGTAGGTTTCTATCTTCTTAATGGACGATAGATATCGATTTGATGTGACAGTTAGAAGATGTTTTTTAGAACTCTTCATCATGTGTTTATTCTATTTATAGTTCTCTAGTGACTTTTATAATATTTTATATTTATATACAACATTCTAACCTAGTGTAGATTATTTTACATCCTTCTAGATTTATCAATATTATTTTACATTGACCTAGAACATTCTAACTCTTACCGGGTCTTACAGGTTCTTTTAGGATCTTTTAAAATCTTTTGGAATCCTACAAGTCTTTTGGAACTATTTAAAACTTTTTAAATCTTTTAGAATTTATGTAGAATTATCTCGAGTGTTGTGGAACATTTTAGAATCTACTGACTTTTTCTTTATAAAATATTCAAATTGGGGGAGTCTTGAATCTAAACATCTAAGATATAATGAGCAAGAATAATCCCATCTTTCAAACAATCATTGAAGCTTAAAATCAGCATCATGAAAAATGTAGCACCAAAATTCAAACAAATAAATAGTTTTTAAATAATTAACTAATGGAGATATTCGTACTTTCAAAATATCACAATAACTAATGTCAAATAAAAGTACTACTAAAAAAAAATATTAGAACCTCTCTTTCAAGCTATCATTGAGGTTCAGAATCAGTACCGCGACAATTTGGTGCCAAAAAGTTGTACAAAGAAATAGTTTTTAAATAATAAAATAACTTCATACTTTCAAAATATTATAATAATTAATGTCAAATGAAGACATTACTAAAAAGAGTACTAAGATGGAGGGGTTTATAGCCAATTATTATCGGCCTCAATTTGGGCCTTTTGTATTGAACGACCTCCCTTACTTCCTGAGGGCCTAGCCATAATATTTTATTAGTGAGATTTCATTAGCGAAAAACTTTAAACTCTTTGGATTTAAATTCTAGATATTTTATCAGTACTTCAAATGCTACAATTGTGCTTATAAATTGGTGAGCCATTGCATTTTTATTTTTATTTTTTGCTTATTAAGTTCTTTAATCCAAACATAGACCAAATAATTATGTTTGTCACTCCATTGAAAAATTATAATTTTATTAGTTTTAGAGTGAAAATTTAATCGCATACCGACCTTTTACATGGTCTGTATCCCACGACTGTTAATTGGCAAAATTTAATTCAAATACAACTCAAACTTAACTTAATTGCCGTTGGAATTCGGATTTGGGATCTCTTGAATACTAATCACATCTCGTTTAATTAATTTCAATATGATCTAAAATAAAGAATTTTTTTGCTCGAACTAAACTTGGCTGCACTGAATCGATAACATGCAATCATTACATCACTTACCATATAATTGGTCAATTATTCTTGAAATTTACATCAATTAAATAACAAATATAATTCACTCATTGTATAACTAATACTAGTGTGATCAAACTAGAATCTTCCTAAAATAAAAAGAAAGAAAAAAAAAAGAAGTATAATTATTTCACAAGGCGCACAACATTGAGGTCCACAAATTAGTTTCCAAAAATTTGCCCATTGAATTATTCTAGCGGTTTGGAGTACTCTTGAGGGGCATTCTTTTTTCCCTTGTTTGGTTGTAGGAGTAAAAAAAGGAGGAAAGAAATTAAGGATAAAAAAATAAGTATGGGGCTCAGTAATTTTTTTCCACTCAAAATCGGACTGGAAAATGAGAGAAAAATAATGCAAAGATCTCTACAAAATAAGATTTTCAAAATTACCCATATGTATAACTAATATTTAAATAATATTGCATCTTCTACTAGTATGGATCCTTGCATTTTTTAAATAGCAAATATGACGTGTTCATTTGTATAATACGTTAAAAATATATTCATATATTTATTTATTTTATTTTTATTAAATTATCTACGACATAATTGTATTTATAAATTAATTGTATTCATGATCATATAAGATTGTAGTTGTCATTTGACACAAAGTAAATAAATATTTCATTATATTAATTTATATATTTTATTACATTATATTTATTTATTTCATTACATAAATTTATAACATAATTATGATTTGTAATGATATCATTTTCTTTCCTTCCATTTTTTCACTCAAACAAACAAGAGAAAATAAATAGATTTCTAATTTTTTTCCATCTATTTTTCTTTCAATCAAATATACCCTTGAAAAATTAAAATCCACCAATTTTATTTCCTCTCTTTTTTTTTTCTCTCTATTTTCTTCCTCTACCAAACCCGGCGTTAAAGTTGATGCAAAAGTATATTGATGCACATGTGTGAGATGTTGCTAGGTATACCACATGACAATCAACACTGCATATTTTAACGAAACATCTTTTATTATATTTATTAATATATATCGACTATATTAATAGGTAATTATGGTGAAGAAAGAAAAAAAAATGATATAAAAATAAGGAAAAGTTAAAAAAATATATTACACGTTAGTATAATAGAAGATCGAAAGCGTTGCAAACTTTTTTACTTTCATCTCTATAAATTACTGTATAACCTAATCCACGTGACACATTTCTTTAATGTATTTTATATTTGTTTGCAATTGGGCAGCAATTTGGGAAAGCATGAATTGTAGTCCGATTCTAACCCCCTATAAAACATTCGTTAGACAACCTGATTTATGAATCGAGAAATAATATACGTTATTAACATTTATAACATTCGGTACTTAATACGTGTTTCGAATAATTATAACACTTGATAATTAAAGAAACAAGATTGCTCTTATTCTTACGATAATTTTGTAGAATTCTACACCTAATCTAGTATATTGAGTTTGATTGAATAGATAATATATACGCATTTAAATTTAATTTTTCTTTTTTTATTAATTAAATTAAAATTATTAAATCCCATTCGAAGGCATATTATCTTTCATCTATTTATTCCATACATTTTACTGGGTATAAAATGTAATACATCCTTTTATAACATTAGATGCCAAGAAGATGAGAACACGAGTTCGAATTTTAGGAAGCGCACTTGTTGGGAGGGGGAGTAACTTTTAAAACTCCATCCTCGAAATTGTGAGAGCAATGTCTGCCCAATAAAAAAAAAAAAATTAGATGCCAAGAAGATGAAAACATATAGAACATACCTAATCTAAGTTTGAAAAAAATAAAAATAAATAAAAGTTATAATCAATTTCAAATTTCCATGTCCAAGATCCTGGAGCATCCAATGCAAAATGCCAATAATTAGCAATAATTATACTCCACAAAGTGTTTCCCCAACTCCCCTTTTAATGAGTTTCCCAAAATACCCCTCGGTCCACATCAGAAGGCAACTTTCGCGAAAAAGAACACTGTCACCCACCTGCAAGCCCATTTCTGTCATTTTCCCCGACCATTTCCCATAATTACCACCCCCACCCCACAACAAAATTCCAGTCACTACCTTTGCAAAGTAGCACCACCACGGCGCACGTTAGCTGTCCCCCTTAGTCATTACGCCTTAGTAAATACTAAACCTAAACCCCCCCGCCCCCTAAAGCCATGCATTTGAAGTCCCTCTGCTTAACCTACGCACCTACCCCCCACCCCCGCCTCACTGACGCCACTACTCCCATTAATTGGATCTGCAGCGCTACTACTGCACTACATTCACCTATACATACACTAATCCTGTATCTATATCCCGATCCGTCTCTATGTAGTTACCACACTGCCATTTATTGTGCTTTTTCCTTTTCTATTTTCTCACTGGTGCTCAGGATCATCATATGTATTCTTGCAGAACCTTCGCCCAATCGATCGCCGATCGGGTGTGGAGCTTCGGCCATTTGCTCGCTCGTTCGGGTGATCGGAGCGGATTCTTGAGCTGTCGGTGATCGGAGCTATGAATCCGCTGTGCTGCATTGCGCCGGTGTCGGTTGAGAAGGATCGAGCTGTGGTGAAGTCGCAAACCCTAAGTCAGGAGCTGGTGCTCGACGGCAGCTGCGGCGATGATGGTAACAACGGTGGCAATGTGATTCTAGGGCCCGCGAGTTTAAACTCTAGGAGGAGTCTGTCGACCAATGCCGGTGGCGGGGGAGGCGATTCGCACGCCGAGAAGTGCGAGGAGAATGATGAGGTGAAGAGCGTTGTTGGGATTTTGTATAAATGGGTGAATTACGGGAAGGGGTGGAGGGAGAGGTGGTTTATGCTGGAAGATGGGGTGCTGTCGTATTACAAGGTGCACGGTCCGGATAAAATTGTTGTGAGCTCCAGCAGGGAGAAGGGGGTGAGGGTGATTGGGGACGAAAGCTGGAGGTATATGAGGAAAGGTAGTAGTGGAAATGGGAGTGGGAGTGGGAGTGGGAGTGGAAGTGGGAATGTTCTAAGGGGAAATGGCCTCGGGTCCGGGCAGCAGTGGAAGCCGTTTGGGGAGATACACTTGAAGGTCAGTGGATTTCATTTTGTTTGTGTATTTAAATTGTGATCTGTATAATTTGCTACTTGATTCGTTGTATGCCCTATTAAAGATGGGTGGTTTTGATCTTGTAATGGGTTCATACGTTTGCGTATGCAAATGAAGAGGCATTGATGTCACTAAAGTAGTAAAGTATTGTGCCTATTTAATGCAGTGAATGTGTTTGTCAAATGGCGGAAAGAAGAAGACTTCAGTTTCTAAGCCTGGATTAGGAAATTTTAGTTAAGATAACAGCTATTAAGGCTAGATCTTATTTCTAAAAATAAGTTCTTCGAGGTGTGGACTGAAAAAGATCATTGAGTTTTTGAGATGTTAATAACAACAATTTTGTAATCAAAATTTAAGGAGCTTGTTGAGATCTTTAAATAAGTTGGGAGTTCTTATTTTTAGAGGAGGTTACAAATTCCTAATATCTAACTCTGGAAGCTTATGAGCCCATTTCCTGACAATTCTACGGAACACTTCAGTGCTTCTTATAAGTTCTCAAATATCTGATGAAATGTTTTAACAAGCTTAAAGCTTATCCAAAAAGTTTCTAATTAAAAGGATGTCATTAAGTACTTTGTTGGTGCTCGGTTAATGCAAGAGAAGCACTGATGCTAAGAAGGATTAAAAATTAGTGAAGTGGTGCATGGGGATAAGTTGGTTCGTAATTCAAAGAAACTTGCTTATGAGGGAAAAATATTAAAAACTATGGGGTTTAGAAATACAATCAGATAGAAACAAAACCCAAGAGTGTATTCTCTATCTTATAGATTCCTTGTTTGGATTTATAGTTCTGCAAATTCACCCAATGCTGCATTAATATTTCTTATCAAGTATCGATCTGCTGGAAACAGGCTCCTCAAATTGGAAAAAAAATTGGGTCTAGTCAAGGAACCATGTACTATCTGTGTGGCTGTAACACTATAAATAGGACCATGACAGAGAAGTATTTGTATTTCAGTCTTTCCTTGTCAAGCTAGTACTTTGTAAGCTTATTATGATGTTGACTTGTTATGGAAATATATTTGTTTGTAATGGTATGATTAGATCAAAGACAATTCAAGCTATCATTATGTTTCACATAATTTCTCTAGCCATTAAACCAACCAATTTGTTGACAGGTTTCTTCAGTCCGGGCCAGCAAGTCAGATGACAAAAGACTTTCCATATTCACAGGAACAAAAACTCTCCATTTGCGTTGTCAGTCCAAAGAGGACAGGGCTTCATGGATTGAAGCTCTTCTGGTTGCTAAAGATAAATTTCCTAGACTGTTGACTAGCAATGACTTAGCACCTTCTGAAGAATTTGTTGTTTCAACTGAGAAGCTACGGTCGCGGTTAATGCAGGAGGGCATTAGTGAGACTGTGGTAAAAGATTGTGAGTCTATAATGCTAGGTGAACTTGCTGAGATGCAGAATCAATTGAAGACTCTTCAACTCAAACACATCTTGCTGCTGGACACATTAAGAAGATTGGAGGTTAGCGGGTGTTATCCTTTTTTCTTCTGAGTTCTGAAGGCATTTCGCTTGGATGAAAGATTGGGAAAATTATGACATAATAATTTGTTAAATGACCACCTCATCTAACAGCTACTAATTGGAGAATCATCGAATATTTATTATCTTCAACACGCCACCGCATGTTCAGGCGGATTTCTTTTTTTTTTTTTTTGTCTCAAGCCTTGCATGTGAAATTCTTTTTTTGATAAATGGGTGGCAGTGAAATTCAGACACAAGACCTCTAGTTTGGCTTGACGCTGATAACATGTTAAATGACCGCCTCATCTAAAAGTTTAAGCTGTTAGAGAGGAGAATCATCAAATATTTATTATCTTCAACATAACTTTTAACTAATTAAGAAAAGCTTCAAAATTAGTTAGATACTAAATCACATCATATATGTTACTCAGCATTGTTTCCACTGAAAACTGCCAGTTCTCCATCCAAAAGTTTCTTTGTCAGCACTATATTGATTATAATTCCTCTTTTGAGAAAAAGAAAAAATTTTACAACACTCTTAGAAACTTTAGGACAATTAATAACTAAAAACGTTTTTTTCCCTTTACACAACAACCTCAAGTGAAGTTGTATTGTGAAAAATGTACAGCATAAAATATACAAAGAAAAATCAAGATTTATTTGATTGTTATTCTAATGTTTAATTGATTTTTGCAAATATATGTGTCCTTATTACAAATTAATATATTAAAGTTAAGTGTGAAACCAGAATATATCTAACATTTTTTAGATTCTACTCCACTAATATAACTTTTCTAATGCAATGGCATGATATTCATGCAGCATGGAGTATCAGTCATTTGCCGATCTTGGCATATGTGGGTTTTATATTCATGCCCAAAGATTCTAGCATATATAGTTCAGTGTATTTGAAGCCATGATAACTAATGTCTTGTCTTACTCTATGCAATAGACCCCACTTTATTGTAGGTTCAAGGCTAGTGTGATCTTTTCAAAGCAATATATTCTTTGATTGTTCTGATAGCTACTGATGCTCGTGTTTCAACCAAATCAAAAGATGAATAATTTCTCATGCTTAAAAGGAATATACTTCAAATATGATAATTCAGTAGAATTGTACTCTGATTACTCTGATCTGATGCATAAAGTGTGGATTTTGAATCTCATGAATGCTAACGGCCGATCATAAAGTGTTGATTTTTTTCTAATATATGCAAGCAGCCCCTTTGCTTGTTGGTTTATCTCAGTTTAGTGTCCACGTTACTATCTATTCCAAAGCTGAGGCAATTATTATAATGTAATTGATATCAATGTCTCTTAAACTTTAGACCATTTTGATTTTATCTGAACAATGATACTCTGTTGTGTTCCATGAGGTCTTGGTTCCCATCCTACATCTTATTAATTTTTTGTGAATTGTGCTAACAATTATTGTGTTCTGCAGACGGAGAAGATCGAATTGGAAACAACTGTAGTTGATGAAACAAAGGGACGAGATTCTTGCTGTGGACAAGGGAATAGAAGATTCAGTGGTTAGTTCAGCTTTCATGGTTACATGTTTGCTTAGTCAAAACTGGTGAATCTCATGTTTTCTTGTCCACATAATAGTTTCACGGATAATGTGGTTGACTAATTTTCATTATTTGGAATTGTTTCAGATTTCTATTCAGTCATGTCTGAGGGCAGTGTAAGTGACTCAGATGCAGATAATGAAAGTCGATATGGGGTAGATGTTGAAACCGATGATGATGATGGGATCTTTTTTGACACAAATGACTTTTTGTCTGCTGAGTCTCTAAGAAGTGCTTCCTATCGAAGTAGAGATAATCCGATATATGCTTATAGCCCCTGGGCTGGTGAAAAAGAATCTTCTTTTTCTGGTCATTTAAGAGAATCTGGGATGGAAATAAAGGCAATTGAATTTCCATACGTCAAAAGAAGGGATAATTTACCGGAACCAAAGGAGAAAGAGAAGCCAGTTGGGCTATGGTCAATCATTAAGGATAACATTGGGAAGGATTTGTCAGGTGTTTGCCTTCCTGTCTACTTCAATGAGCCTCTCTCCTCGCTGCAGAAATGCTTTGAAGATTTGGAGTACTCATATCTTGTTGACCGGGCATTGGAATGGGGAAAACAGGTAGCTCCTCATCTGCGCTTATCCTTGTGGGGAAAAAATGAGTTTCTTAAAATGATATTGTACTGACTACATCTCATTAACAGAGTTGATTTATGCAGCTAAGTTTTCATTGTTGAAGTGTTATTTGTAGTTTGCATTTATCTCATTTGATCACTTCTTTTCTGTTTTTGCCTCTAGGGCAGTCTCAGTTGTTGCCCTTTTTATGTGTTCTGTGATTTGTGAACTTACAAATGCTCTTGAACTGATTTACATTAGCCTTAGCATGAGATCCAGCCGATTGTTGACCAATTCATTAGACTGGACTAATAGGTTACCAATGAGCCCAGAGTATTATGGTTTATAAATATACACTATGTAATCGGTTAGGCAGCATTTCAATTGTTCACGTCGAAAGTTGTATTATTTTTTATTAGCGTCATGTTCATAACTACTGGAGGTAGAATTTTAGATTTACGGCTGAGATAGCAAGCAAAGTTGTCAATTGACTTACTTTTGCGAAACACTTTAGAAGGGCAAAACTTGATGATTGCTTCTCTTAGTTTGAGTAGATTGTCTCGCAGGATCCTTCAGATCATTAACCGAAACTGGTCAATTTGCTGATGCATTAGGTCTTCAGGCTGGCTTGGATTTTATGAGTTTAAAATTTGATGCCTGATCCTGGAAAAACATGTGACAGAATGCCCTCGGGGCTGGGATGTTTCTGGACTGTTGATCCTCCTGAAAATTTTGGATTATTGCTGACAAACTGTAAGACGTTTTGGAGAACAAATACATGAAAATAACACTAGGTAACCAGAGTTTGTGTTGGAAGTCTAGGAAATAGTCTTAAGTTTTTGGGTAGGCCTCAATGTTGGTGTGTTTTGACAATTGACTTTTATATGATTGCTTGCTTATCCTGCTAAAAGGCATACGAAGACATCATTGTTAGTATCTTGCAACCTTGTTCATTGTTATGTTTCTATTGACATTGTTCCTTTCATTTATTTAGAAGTGAAGATTCCTATATTTACAGTTACATTTTGTTTCTGCAGGGAAATGATTTGATGAGAATTCTAAATGTAGCAGCTTTTGCAGTGTCTGGTTATGCATCAACAGAGGGCCGGCAATGCAAACCCTTCAATCCTCTACTTGGGGAGACCTATGAGGCTGACTATCCGGATAAGGGTTTAAAATTCTTCTCTGAAAAGGTTGCCTTTTCGTATTCATCAAACCTCTTATCAGGAATTTTCTTTCTTTCTTTATTTTTCTAAGTAGTTAATTTAATTCTAGTGTTTTGTATGCCTACATTCTAAGTCATAAATATAGGGAAGAGTGCTGTTTCTTGGTTTTTCTTTGATATAGGAGAAAACAAATCTTGACTTTTGGTTTATTTGATCAACAATTTCTTTCTATGTTTCAGGTTAGTCATCACCCGATGATTGTTGCCTGTCACTGTGAGGGCAGGGGTTGGAAATTTTGGGCAGATTCCAATCTCAAAGGCAAGTTCTGGGGTCGTTCTATCCAGCTCGATCCTGTGGGGATTCTCACCCTTCAGTTTGAAGATGGCGAGACATTTCAGTGGAGCAAGGTCACTACTTCTATATACAATATTATAATTGGTAAAATCTATTGTGATCATTATGGCACGATGCGTATAAAAGGCAGTGGTACTTATTCTTGCAAGCTCAAGTTCAAGGAGCAGTCTATCATAGACCGAAATCCGCATCAGGTAAATTTTGTGATCTTAAAAGGTATTCAAGTTAATTTTGAGGCGAATTCCGTAGCCCTCCACCACCCTTGGTGATGGAGGAAAGAAATAGTAATCTATGTTTTATGAAGAAACAGAGAAAGATTGTTGACAAATTACTTGTGTTTGTGGGGTAAAACCCAAACTCATTAAATACTGGTGAAGAAGTATTGCTTCATTCCCTTTTAATTTATGTTCTCGGTGAAGAAAAAATGTGCTAGAGGGTTCATTCCTTGGTATCTGGCCAATAATAGCCTGTAATAGGTGTGTGCCATTACGCTTGTACTTCCTCATTACTGCCCAAATGGAATGATGTCTTCATCCCTTAGGGCAAAGCCCACAGAAGGTCTTTCGAGTATGAGTTAGGCTCACTGCCCCCCAAGGCCTTTTGAACACCAGATAGGTTCACTGATGCCCAGAAGGCCCTTGGATGCTAGTCAGGTTCACCGCATCAATAATAGGTGAATGTTGTGTGAGTAATTTTTATATGGATGATTGTTGGCAATTAGTGTTCCCTTGGCCATCTGTGTCCTTCTAGGACAAATCCCATTAAATCAGAAGCATAACTGAGTTTGCCAGCCCTGTTATACCGCTGTTACCGTTAGTACATGGTTATTTTCAATACATTTCTCATTGCCTATTTGATATTCTTAGTTAAGATTCTCTCTTTGTATACAACACATTGCTCTGTATATTGATTTGTCAAACAATAGGTTCATGGATTTGTGCAAGACAATAGAACGGGTGAGAAAGTGGCAGTTTTGCTAGGGAAGTGGGATGAAGCAATGTATTATGTAATGGGGGATCCAACTACCAAGCCCAAGGGTTATGATCCAATGACGGAAGCTGTTCTGCTGTGGGAAAGAGATAAATCTGCTACCAAGACGAGATATAATCTCACACCATTTGCAATATCTTTAAATGAATTGACACCTGGTTTAAAGGAGAAGCTTCCACCAACAGACTCAAGATTGAGACCTGATCAAAGACATTTGGAGAACGGAGAATATGAGCTGGCAAATGCAGAAAAGCTAAGACTTGAACAATTGCAGAGACAGGTGCGCATATTCAGTCACCACATTTTTATGTTGCCGTTATTGGACATGTGTGCTGTTGTTCATTTATTACTCATGTGATCTATCTGGCAAATTGATTGTAGTTTCTGATCAAAGGTGTTTTTCTTTTGCATTAGATGTTGTAGCATGGATTGACCTTGCCGAAAATTCCCTTCTAATTTCGGCCTACAGACCTTTTCCTTAAATAATTTCACCGTCTTTTCACGATTCATCATGGGGTTAGCTTCCCATGTAATTAACATTATTGCACAAGCTGTTTTCCGGAAGTCTTGTCTAACTTGACCTGCTAATATAATCTGCTAATTAGGTGTTTTTTATTTGACATCACAAATGCAAAGTGGAAGATGATGGCTAACACTTTGGTGGGTTTTCCCACCAACACTTATCCGTAAGCAGTCATTGAACATTTTCTGTCCTGCCGTCTTTGTGTTTTTGAGATTCAAGTAACCTATGTACTGTTCAGTCACTAAGTTTGAGAGTAATATAGTGTTTGCTCCATAAGTTGTATGGCCACTCAGCCTCACCTGTTTTCCTGGATTATTCTCAATTTGTCTCTGGCTATTTTAAACTTCTTTATTTGACTTTGTCATTCTTCTGCAGGCAAGGAAGTTGCAAGACAGAGGCTGGAGACCTAGATGGTTCCAGAAGGATGAGGATGGTTGTTATCGTTACATGGGTGGATACTGGGAAGCAAGCGAAAAACATAACTGGGACGGGATCCCCGACATATTCGGGCAACCTTGTGATTCCCCTGCTTGTGTAGCAGAGGAGTGAGACCCGTCTCTGCCATTTCCACAATTTTATGGGCTCAAAAAGCATGCCTTTCAAGGAAAATGGGAAAACCGGGAGAGACATCAGGACCACAAATTTTGAATGCCACTTGAGAAATGTCAATTAAACCAGAGAAGGTATCATCTGCGTGGTTATCATTGTAATACATTTTTTTCTTGTGCAAATTTTGTTGGCAAGACATATAGGAAGAAGTGTATATGTACTTAAAAAATGATGGTCTTCCTTGTTGCGAAGTAAGTGGAACCATGGCAGCTTGGTCCTGTGTCTAAGATGAGGCATTTAAAAAAAAAAAAAGATTCTTTGAGAACTGAAACTTTATAGGGAGAACATTTGTTGAATCTTTACTAAGAAACTTGGATGGGGATACCTTTTTAGAAAGGAGGTTGTAGGGGTGAAGGCTGACGACTATACACAAAAAATGGGCAATACCTCATGAAGTCTTGCCTTTTCTTCATGGATAGTCGTGATGACTAAGAATCGGGATCAATATCTGTCCAATGGCGAAGGATGAATTGAGTTGGTGACGTATTGATGAGGGAGCTAGTTGCTATTTGATAAAGCCTCTGAACAGCCGCCGTCGCTACAACTATCCTAAGATAGTGAAATAGGTACCCAAATGTTGAATTGAAACGTGAGCCATAGCATTTCAAAGGCAAATCAATCTAGAAGTAGAACAACAGCATGCTTACTATTTGTTGAGATGGACGTTCTAGTTCTAGTTCTAGTTCTAGTTCTACTTCTAGATTACTTTTTAGTTGATGGATGGGGCTTACACCCGAGTATAACAGCTCAAAGCTAACGAGTAAACAATGTCTAAACCGAAATCCCTGGGCCTATTTGCGTCTCAGCTAACTTATAGCCGGTTTGGATAGGCTCAACAAAAAAGAAGAGAAAAACTTTGCGTGTCCAGATTCGAGTTGTGTTTTTTATAATAAAATTTCTTTTCTCTTTTAAGTTATACAGTTGTGTTTGGATATATTGATTAAAAAAACAATTTATTATTATTATTATTATTATTATTATGCAATAAAATTTCTTTTATTTTTTAAGTTATACAGTTGCGTTTGGATATATTGATTAAAAAAACAATTTATTATTATTATTATTATTATTATTATTATTATTTTGCGGCTTCTTTTTTTTTTGAAAAATCCCAACCAAATACTAATTATTTACCCTAAAGTGATTTTTTTTTTCAAAAAGAAGGGGCCGACTTGAATTGACTTAAAAAAGTGCTTCTTGATTAGTAGTTTTTATACGAGAACTTCTTAAAGCCAAACAAATTTTACATTTGCATACAATAATTAAAACTATTTAAAAAAAATATTTATTTCAAACTACTTCAAATAACTGAAGTGAATTATTTATTACACCAGTTTCAATTTCACAACAAATTTCTGAACTAAGAAAAAAAATAGATGCCCTCTTCTAAAAAATAACCCATGCAAACAAGCTCTTAATTGGCTAAACTTGATACAAATATAAGATGGAATAAAAATAATATTCAGGTTGTCTACAATGATGAACAAGAGAAAATGGTTAAACTTGATACAAATATAAGATGGACTGAAAATAATACTTAGATTGTCGACAATGATTGACAAGAGAAAATTTGACTACTTTTGTATCCTTTGGATTTTCTTTTGATAAATATTGGTATATTCTCATCAAAATTGAAAATAACACAAAATGCACAAAGCCCTGGCCGCAAGACCTGACGGACCGGAGACTATTTCCATGCTTTCCTTCCACGGAACTGTTTGCTGGATCGTTGACGTTGTTTCTTCTTCTCTTGGCGAGTTTTTGCTATCTTGGCTCTTTTTGCGGCGAGTGGCATAGCTTTTTTGTGTTCCTTCTGCCGATTGCTTAAACCACCAGTCTGTCCCAACAATGCAACACACACACATTAGAACAGTGTTTAATCATAACTTGAATGCCCTCTTCTGGTGTTTCTACACCATACAGACTTGGAAACAAGCTGTACGGGCATCAAAATGAGAGAAAAGTAGCAGATCTTGTAGAGAATATGAACAAAACAAAGGGTTCGGCTCTCATGTTGAATGAAATCTCTTAGCAAGAAACATACCTTTTTCTGTTTTACAGCAGTCCGAGACGTGTATTTCTCTCTCTCCTCCCTCCCAGCTCTTACCAATGCCAATCTTTCTTCCTTTGTTAGTTTCCTCCGGATGTTAGCCTGATATTCAGGAGCAAATGCATCAGACGTGTCCTCAATGAGATAAGGATCAATTAGGTCATGATTAAGAATCCCCAGGGTCATAATTGTCACTAGATAAGAAACTATAATAATAATTGCATAGTCAGTAACACATGTTCATTTTTCAGGCTTCACATGACCGCCATGATGTTGAGCACGACTGTATCCAGACTTAAAATTTCTCATAGCCAAGTTGGAAACACTAACCAGTTTATCCAATTTTAACTAATTCCACATCCGCATTTATATTTTTGATAATCAGCATCTTGCTTCATATGAAGAATAATAGCAACAAAGATGATACTGAATGGGAAAGCTCACCTCAAGTTTGGCTGCATCGACCCTCTTGGTGCTAAGTTGGTCAGAGCTTGGAACCTTGAATCCATGCTGAGTTAAGGCAGCCCTTGCCTCCTTCTTAGCCTAATAATCAAGTTCAATGAGATATTACCTCCATATAATAATATGACACAAACATGAGTTCAACAAAGAACAGAACCAGCCAAATTTAAATCAATGGCTGATACATGTTGATGACTTGATTCAACATTAGAAAGATACATCTTGTCCCAAAAAAAAAAAACACACACACACACAACATTAGAAAGATCCAAACCTTCAACGCTTTTATTCTCTGGAAGTCCTCGTTAGAAAGAATGCCATCATCTGTGTTTGAAGAGGCTGCAGTTGCTCCAGCTAATTTCTTCAAAGCACGGAGACTTTTATTGCCAGCAGTCAACTGTTCCTCAAAATCAGGAAACTTCCTCTTCTTTGCTTTTGATTTATCAGCACCCTTCCCACTATTAGTATCGGCTTCCAGTAAAGTGGATTCCTCGTGCTCTTCATCAGCATCTTCCTCACTCTCTTCTTCATCGCTGACATCACTGGCATCATCAGCACCAAAACTATTGTCTTTGTCAGACACTTCATCATCTTCAGCACTTCCACCACTGCCATCGTCCATTTCTTCAGCAGAATCATCAGAGCCACCAGATTCACTTTCAGAATCACCATCACTTTCACCACTGCCATCCTCTTCAAGAAGACCAGCACCCTCCTCCTCTTGATTATCATCATCCGTAGAGACACCATCCCCTTCTCTATCTGTGTCCTCACCACTACTACTACCATCATCTTGTTCCAATAACTCAACTCCTGGGATATTGCTAGCAACATGCACCTCACCAAAGGCTTTAGGTTTGGCCTTCGGGTCTGTGGGCCTCCCTCGATCCTTCTTGATCAATAGTGATGGGCAAACCTGCAAAAGGTTTGGTCAGTCCTGAATTAAAACCCGATTTATCACTAATGAGATATTCTGAGCCATTTGCCTACTTCAGAGAGAGAGAGAGAGAGAGAGAGAGAGAGAGAGATTTACCTCTCTAAATAAAGTAAGAAGTGAACGAGCAGCTGAAGAAACTGCTTTCTCATGCGACTTTCTATATAGCACAAGGTCTTGCAGCAAATCTTCAGTCATCAACTGAAGATAAAGTAGCAGCAAACATAGTGCAAAGCATCAGACTCTGAGCAGAAGTAACAAAAATGGCATAAAACGTACTTCAAGACCATTAAGGACCTTACCAAAGGTATGCGTAAACATATTTCTCGTACTACATTCAGTCCGACAGAGATGGCCTGAAAAAGGTTAATAAGGTGACCAAGACAATCAACCAAAAATATATTTCATAAGAAACACAATGTTACCTCAGGGCGCGATCGATCATGAACAAATTGGTTAACTACTTGCTTAAACAATGGTTCAACTGCATCAGGTGGTACCTAGTAGAAAAGAAGGATATAATCAGAATATCTCTTCAAAAGAACAAAGCACTGACACATACAAAATAGAATCCACTCAAGGTAACACAAGTTGGGTAAAAAAGAAATAAAAAAAAAAATTAACCAGAAGATACCATGTCATGACAGGCCTGAACAGCTGCTGCAAGTAGACTTGTGACATCTCGTTGATGTGGCTGTGAATAATATAAGCAGACTTAGCGAAACATCAAAATAATTTGCCTCCTGAGAGTAGTAATAAGTTAACATACCTGGACATATTTCTGAAGGTAAGGGTAGAAGTTTAACAAAATCAAGTGGTGCAGGCCAATGGTTCGAGCAATTAATTTTAGCATCATCATTTTTACCTGTGAGGAAACAAACAGAATATCAAACAGATAGGTAAAGGATAAAACTTTTGCACAATGGCATAGAGGATTCAATGTGAAGGTCATACAAATGAACAATAATTACCTCAAACCTTTCATTGCAAGATTGCAGGCGAGAAAAAAGCTTTTCAGCAAAGCCCTGTACACAGAGTTTTAATTTGAATCTCTTCTACACTTAAAACAGAATATATTACAGAAAAGAGGCAGAATGAAGTATCTAACCAACCTGTGCATCTTTCAAATGATTTAGTGGTGAGTAGTAGTTTGAGTTAGTTTTCTCAGATGATAGTCGCTGCTTCTTCTTCATGCTGCGAATAACACGCTGGAGTTTTGCCTTCTTTTTCTTTTTGCTTGATGTCGTGCCTTTGTGGTTTGCCTACGTTTTCAAAAGTGAATTTATAAACATTGGGTACATCAAATTTGCAAAGTAATGTTTCACTGTGATTGCCCCAGATTTGCAAAAAGCAATCAACCTGCATAGATGTCTCCAACAATCAAGTCTAACAAGTTCGTACAAGAAATTTAATGGAAACATATATTAAGTTAACCAATCTAGAGAAAGCAAAGATGCAAATAGAAATAACATTCAACAAAACGGAAGTCAAGTGCCCAAGTATATAAATATCTTGCCAGCTATCCACATCATGGTCAAAGTTGGTTTCTCCATCTCTATGAAGCAATATAGATACAGATAAAGTTAAAAGCATGAGCAACCAACCTTGTAAATCGCTTCTTTACTCAATACTACTTGAGGCTGTTGAGCTGCTGGTTCGTCTTCGCTGCCAGACTCATCAGTATCATCGTCATCTTCGATCTTCTCAAAATCAAGAAGAAATGACAATGCAGCAATCATAATCCTGAGAAATTAAAATACATTTACAAATCATTGGATGTCAACAACAATAAGAGATATGAAACAATTAAGCACGTATAACAAAAATAAAGTACACAACCCGACCTTGGCGATGCATGAAAACATGCCATGCATATAGCATTTGCTGTTCTGTCATCAAACCAGACTTTCCTCCGATGAAGATCACACAGGGTAATAAGAGCTCTCTTTGCTTTAGCTTCTTCCTCTTGCTAATTTGCCACAAATTCTACATTAGACACCTCAAAAAAAAAAAAAAAAAAAAGAAAATGGTGAAAAGGTTACTTCATAAATCAAAATACCTGCAACAATCCAAACAAAATATTCTGAAGTGCCCTATTCTTGGGATCATTCTTATGCTTCTGGTTCATACGTCTAATACTATGAATCACATGAGAGAATGCCAATTTCTTCAACGCTCTATCCCCAACTGTCTGGAGCTCCATGAATACCATAAGTGTCTCTGCAACATCAATGATCTAGAATACAACAAATCAATACCAATCAGGATTATAGGGGCATATAACAGAGCATACAGATTGATGGTTCTCCCAGGCAACAGATATAAAAAAATTTGCTATAAAAATATGATTATGAATTTGCTACCAAAACTTCTATACTAAAACTCTGCTGAAACAAAACAATTCGAAATTTTCTACACTCCAGGGAAAAAACACCAATTATTTACATAATTCAAACACTTCACTTCACTTCACACATTCATATTTTCCCGTCTGATTTACTAATTTCCAGAAGCATAAACGATTAGCAAAACAATGAACCCAACGTAGCACAGGAACACATAAACATGGTATATCTCAATCAAATCAAATCAAATAAAGATTCAATGTATATCAATTAGCAAATTAACACACCAATGCACACATGTTAACCGACATGTCATGCTCATTCTACATCAATCTCAATAAACACCATTTCAACGAAATCCAAAAAAGCTACCTTTCGGTTAATCAAAAGAATCAGAGCTTGAGTAACATGCACCCTAAGGCCCGAAGGCAGATTCCGGGCCGAAGAAGCCAGAAACTGGACCAACTCATTCGGAAATTGGGCCAATTCTTTCGGATAAAATGGAGTAACATGGGCTAAAAACATGGCCCGATCACCCAAATCCTTGGCGACGGTCGAGTCGGCGGCGATTCCGCTGAGTGAGGTGAAATTCAAAGCAGCTTGCTGCTGAAAGAGCTCAAGAGAAGACTTGAATTGGTTGTAAATAAGGTTCAGCTCCGAATTATAGCCTTCAGGGTCGGATTTCATCTTCGATTGTAGCGTTGGGAGGTTGAGCTTTTCTGAGGCCCGGCCCGAGGCCGATATTGAGTCCGCGACGATGTCGGGCAGCGACGCCATTGCCGACGTCTTCGAGGTTTTCGGGAGGGGAAGCTGAAAACCCTAGAAAAACCCTAGGGGTGAAAGAGAAGGATATCCTTTGGGTTCTAATACTGAAATTAAAAAAGGGAATTTGCATACTGGTCCCCTGTTTATTCGAGTACTCTCAGTTTAGGCCCTATATTTCTTGTCATTTGTAGTGATTGATATTTGGTCCCTAATTCTTTTCTTTTGGATGAAAGTAAATTATTATTTGGTTAGGTGTGAAGCTTCACATAATACATATTTGAACTTAATGAATATTTTCAAATGTTTGAACTGTTATAAGGTATAATAGAAGCACTTAGGTTTTAGAATTCCAGAATTATAACCATAATATAATAGCATGACACAAAATAAATTAATTCTGTGAATTTAAATTTGTCAAGTCCACTTTAACCCGATATGAAATGTGATGGCCGAAAGTCTTGAGAATTTATCTTGTATTTTTCTTGAAACTCAATTAATTAATTCTATTTTAATGTTGATATGGAGTATCAAAAAATTTTCAAAAAAAAAAAAAATAGCAAATGAACGTCCTGTGTACTCTAGCCTATTTTTGCCACATTTAGAAATATCTTTATATTTTTTATGATCATTTTATCAAAAACTTGCCGTTGAAATAAAATTCACATGCCTAATTAAATTTTTCATGCGCATAATTTTATTTTTAGCTTTATTTAGTTAAATACTTTACCAACTTGAACATCGAAATTTTGGCTAGGACCAATCATCCTTCAAACACGAGGGCGAATCCAATGATTTGTTATTTAAAATTTTAAAGTTGCTCAAAATCACTTTTATCGGTGTTAGTATAGCTTAAATTTTCTAGGATTAGTGTTAACATCTATCAACTGAGCATGATCCTTTTAAGACCATTCTAACCTCCCCGAAACTTTTATGTAAAGAATAGTCATGTGAAGTATTTTACCCAATTAAATCGTACATAATAAAATAATCAACACTATTACTATACATATAGGACGTTTTTGATAGGCGTGTTTAGGGGCGTCTACTGTTTTTGAATTTATGGGAGTCTAATTTTTGATTTGTTGTATTGCCCATCTCTCACTAAATAGCTTTGACCTTCAAATTGCCTTGGAATTATGCAATTCAGGCTTTAAGAGTATCACGTTGGAGGTGATATTGGAGAAGGTAATTGAAACATTTTTTTCTGACCCTTGTCATATTACTATTTTGTCCTTCAATTTTATTAGTCAATTACCATATGACCCTTCAAATAACTTGGGGAATACATTTTTTAATTACCCAAATAAGGCTTGGTGAACACGATCAGTTCTTGGAGAACACCTCCAAGTTCTTGGAGAAATATGTGAGGGTTTTCATTATCCTCTAAAACGCCACTTCAAAGGCGTGAGCCACAGATCATCTTCTACCTATCTTCGTATTATTTCTCCCTTCGTTCAGTTGATTATTCACCCCTACAAGTTGGACAGTATTGTAACACCGCAGCTTACATCTAGGCCTGAATCGAGAGAGGTCGACGGTGTTCTTCCCGGAATACGAGAGTATCAAAGGCCGATCTATAGGTGATTTATGTTTTCGCCTTTTTAAGATTAATTTCTGTCATAAATCTGATGTTATGCCTTTTTCTTTATGCTGAATTTGAACTTTAATCACATCTAAATACATGTTAGGGCATAAAATTGTTAGGCTGAAATTTTACTTCGATTAATTCTAAATACATAGGGAAACAAATTCTTAGATTGTATACACAACCTCAATCTTGTGTTTGCTATGCATCTTGTGTTGCTCTGTTTTCATTTTATATTTTTCTTTTTTTCTTTATGATAACATGTAAGTGCATAGCTAAAAAAAAAATATGTTTAAAAAAAAATTATTTTCGACAATCGTACGGTGTTAGACCGTTCTCAATGAGCTTATTTTTTTGTTTGCTGCTGTATATTATAATTGGCTTTAATCTATATGGTAACATTTAATAGGTCTTCCAACGTCCATGTTTCGGATGGGCCCTCAAACGCATATTGGATCCCAAGTGCTGCTTTACATCTATTTTTATCGTATGCTTGTTTGTATTTCTATCGTGCATCTTGCGTTAAGAATTTGTTATCGTGACGGGAGAAGACGCCGTCGTGTTGACGGCTTACGTTGGAGTGTTATTGGCAAAGTCCCGGACCAACTAAAACATCTTCGGGAAATTACAGAACTCAATGACGTAACTTGTCTCAATAATTTACGAATGGACAGGGATTGTTTTGCAAGACTGTCTTATATCATGGAACATGCTGGTGGTCTTACAAATGAGAGATTTGTAACAGTTCATGAGAAGGTTGCGATGTTTCTTTCGATCCTTGCCCACCATAAAAAAAACGTAGTCATTCAAACGGATTTCAAGAGATCGGGCCACACTATTTCAAAGTATATGAAGCAATGTTTGAAAGCGTTAATAAGACTGAGCCCCCGTATTCTAGTCAAGCCGAAGCCTGTGGGAGATGATTGCAACAATGACACATGGAGATTGTTTAAGGTAATAATGTAACCTATTTTAACAAATTTAATTCATGTTATATTTCCATTTTTTTTTATGTAAGCAAAAAATAATTTGGAACTGTTGCGTTTTGCAGGGTTGTGTTGGTGCCTTGGACGGAACATATATTGACGTACGTGTTCGAGCTACTCATCAACGACCTTACCACAACCGTAAAGGCAAGATAACTGTCAATGTCTTGGGTGTCTGTGATCACAATATGAACTTTATTTATCTTTTAACCGGATGGGAAGGCTCGGCAGCCGACAGTAGGGTCCTTAGGGATGCAATGTCAAGGCCAAATGGACTAAAAGTCCAAACCGGTAATAACTAAGACCACCACCATCTATAATATTTTTTATTCATGATTTCAATCTTAGATACAATTACTGCCCGAGTATCAGAATTCATCTAACAACGCTTACTTTCAATTTCAGGAACTTATTACCTTTGTGATTCCGGGTATGCCAATTTTGAAGGATTTCTCACACCTTACCGTGGGATGCGCTATCATTTGGACGAATGGGGGGTTGGATCTGCTGCCCCACAAAACGCTCGAGAATATTTTAATATGAAACACGCTCGAGCTAGGAATGTAATTGAGCGTACGTTTGGTCTACTTAAAGGTCGTTGGGCAATTTTACGCAGCAACAGTTTCTATCCACTTCGTATACAGAATATGATCATCCTATCATGTGGCCTTCTTCATAACTTCATCCGCACTTTGATGAACATTGATCCTTTAGAGGCTGAAGCAGATAACTTAGCTAGGCAGTATCACGAGAGCAGTGGCATTGAGTACATTGAAGGGATGGAAGTAACAACTACTTGGAACAATAGAAGGGACACTCTTGCTAATGAAATGTACCAAATGTGGAGGGCACGCCGACGATAATTTCAAGCTGAAAATTATGATTCACACAAGCAGTATACTATATCATGTGCAACATGTTGCACAGAGAATTATACTTCAAAAAACCTTACAATGTGCAACTGGTTTTTTTTGACATTATTGTGTAGATGATTGCTATATGAATGAACCACAATTATCATTTACATATATCATGATTTCTAGTTTTGATAGTATCTGCCATTACAAGTCACTATAATCTTTATTGTCATTGCATTTTACATAAAGGTTGAGGCCATTTACTTTTACATTGATGTTGATATGTTTAATTTTGTGTCCCGACTGCAGGTAAGCTATTGAAGCCATAACCACTTTGCCGATGTCAGTAGCCACGAGGAATATTATGCAACCAAGGAGGTATTGGATTCATAATGAAGAAGAGACATTGCTTTCTAGCCTTGAGTCCCTTCGTGCTGAAGGGTGGCAATGCGATGGGTCATTCAGAGGGGGTTATATGGTAAGACTGCAAAATATGATAGAATCAAGGTTGCCTGGATGTGGGATTGAGGTACGCCATATCAAGTCCAAACTTCAAGTTTGGAAGCGAACTCTGTCTGCTATCTTGGTGGTTTTGGACCACACGGGGGGAGGTGGTGCAAGGATGGACTACGCCACTAACATAATTATTGCAGAAACTCCTGAAGTTTGGGCCCAAGTTGAAAAGGTAAATATGCAGTTTATACATGTGCATTGAAATCTGTTTTCTTTTTTAATTTTTGGTATTGTTAAACTATTGTATAATATTGTGACATTTAATTTGTCTTATATTCTACCGCAGAAGAATCCAGATACTGCAAAACTGAAGGGGAAGCCGCAACCACTATACTTGCGTTGGCTCCACATTTTTGGTAACGACCGAGCTAACGGCACCCAAGCTATGGACCTTAATGATGCTGCAAATCATCTTTTCCCAAATCATACATTACCCAATAATGAAGAAATTCCTCCCATCAACCTGAATGACATGGCAAATGAAGTTCCGCTTGGAAGTCCCCAAAGCACACAAGATCCATCTGCATCCAACTTTGCAGCTACCACTTCAACTGCAGCAGGGCCAAAAAAGCGCAAGAGAAAGAGTATGGAAATTGCCAATTTCGAGCAGACAATGGCTGTTTACCTGAAGGAGACCAGTAATTCACTTATTGGTTTGGCAGACTCGTTGAAAGAATCAAATGTGGGTAATAACTTCATGCCAAATTTAGAGTCAAACATGAGGTGTGCCTTGGCAGATGCCATTTCTAAAATTGAAGGAATTGAAGTAGATGACCAAATTAAGGTGGGGCGTCATTTGGTGCATAACAAACCAGAACTGGAACTTTTCTGGGGGATGAGCATTGCACTCCGGGCGAGGTATATCAACATCTTGCTTGCTGAAATTCGCAACTAGATGTCTACACAATGGTGCAACCTGGTTCCTTGTTGATAACTCTAATTAAGCGCTTATTGAATTATATATGTTTGTGTAGGGAAAAAGTCCAAAACTTGTTGATTTTTTATAATCTGGTGTGACCTGTTTGTGTAGGCAGAAGTAATCTGTTCAGGCATTAGATTTTTTTGTGTGAACAATTGTCATGTACTTTTGTGTTGTTGAACTTTTGCAGAATTGTATCCACGTTACGGAAGTTTTGGATGTGTTTTCGAAGTAGCAATTTCATTTTTCTGATTTTTCTGAATAGCTTTGTTATATATTCATTGTGCTAAACTGAGGTTGTTGGTTTTGGTAAGGAAATGGTTTATGTAAACTTTTGTTATGTGCTGATTTTGTTGTATTGATTTTATGTATGTTCTACAAATAGTTATTTGATTTTAATGATTTTCCTGAGAAGTATTGTTGTAAGTTGATGGTGCTAATAGGTAATACTCGTTCCTTTTTTCTATTTTTTTTTAAATAGGTTGCTTGTGTATTGATGTTTGGTGGCCAAACTAATTGTGAAGTGTAATTGATAAATTTGGTTGTAATGTGGAAAGATAAATTAGTTGTTAAACAATTTTTTTTTTCAAAGAAATAGTTTTGTATAACAACCACAAGGGTATACTTATTTTCTACAATGTTTTTTCTTTTCATTAAATGTTTGTTATATGTGAATGGGTGATGCAGATCAGTTAAGCATAACACAATTTTTGTGATAATTTACTTATCAAAATAAAACTTATCATTGACTGAATACGTAAGGTAATTTGTTCCAAAACATGTAATTACATTACATAGCTCTTGTACTAGAGATAAGAAAATGAAAGGATAACTAAATTAGACTGTAATTGCAATCACGACAACAATGACTTTCTGTTAACTTTGTAATCCTATCCCATTTACATCATTCAATAATAATTCATATTATGTTTTAAGTAGATATTTAAGCAACATGCTTTCAAGAGGCATTTTAAACATAAAGGCTGTCTAGAGCAGCTTCATATTCCATTAGCTTGCTTACAAACACACCAAAGACCCTACTACTAATTGGAAAATGGGTGAAGACAACCCTGAGTGCCCAAAACAAGCAGAACCTAAAATTGAATTATAAGAGATCCTAAACACATTGATAACACTACTAACCAATAAAACACAAGAAAACATAATGACAAGGCAACCTCAAAAGGTGCTTACTTTGAACATGTAAAGAGGACATACTTAAACTACACAACACTTCATAGAAATAAACACAAGAGCATGCCCATCAAGTTCCCTTCTTTTCGGTGTAGCAGAAGACGACGCGCGTGAAGTTGTTGGCTGCTCTTTAGGTGGTGAGTAGGTGAATCGAAAGTTGCCTTCCTCATTTGGATGGCTCCAAAATGGTTGATAGTTGGGCGAATAGCTAAGAATATCTTCCCTTACTTCCAACCCACGATTTGGCTTATACCGGACAGAATCTTGTTCATCCGACAATGAGTAACCAACCAACGGATCTAAATTGTTCCAAATGCCAGCTCCTAAATTATTGTTATTGTATGCAGCATTCAGAGTGACAAAACCAGTGTTGCAAAATTCTGTCTGCACTCTCGTGTCACGATTACTTGATTCGACATTCCTTTCGTGGTGTTGTTGGTCACACAGACTTGTATTGTCGTGGCATGTGTTATGGCTATCATCTGAAATCTGAACATGAAGACGACCTGGTTGGTGCTGACAACTAGGGGGCTGCCCAAACATCAAGCGTAGTTCGCGCCAGAATGGTTCACCAGTGTCTATATAAGCTTCAGCAATATGATTCCTCTGCACGAATGTTACATTTATGATCAACACAATAAATACTTATAAGTTTTTTAACACATGATGCCAAAGCATTTAGTATTACTTTTGTTTCATTAACAAAACCTGTTGATATAGAAAATAGTATTCAAATTACAAAACTCAAATATTAAAATATAACCAGTTTAAAAGAATAAACTAAAATATGTTTGAATGTTATAATTTTGAAAACCACATTTCAATTTTTTTATTTACACAAGTGGAGAACACAAATAATATCAATCCTTATTTGTTTTCCTAGTTCAATGCGTACATAAAAGTTATCCCTTTTATAAGATTAAAGCCATAAAGTGGCAACTGTTTTAACAAAAAAAAATAATTCCTACAACACAATGTTATAGTTTTGACAAAAACATTTTAACTTTTTTATATGCACCTTATGAGCACTTGTAGAGAATTTTAGCACTGAACGATTCTCATACCAAAATAATTTCCAAAGTAGTTTCCTCATTTGAACAATAACAATTAATTGTAGTTTTACCAGACAAAGCAACTCCCACATGTCATCATCCGCCTCCAACTTGTTCGTCTCAGGGTCATAGCGGACACGACGACTTGTAGTAAGGTAAGCATAGGCGTCATAGCGTTTTCTCAGACGTGTGAATTGGTAATTTGCGTCGTCGAGATTGTATCTTGTGCCCAATCTTCGATTTACAGTAGCTATTGCATCGGACAAGAGCTTTTTTCCTGGGTTAGGAAGGAGACGACCTTCA
>JAOWBU010000136.1:0-50000 GCA_026212405.1 Petrea volubilis | reverse complement strand
TATTTTATTTATAATTTTGCAGTAATCCATCCAACGTAAATTCAAAAAAAAAAAAGAGAACTAATAATATTTATATTTGTAATTTTACTATACATGAGTTCAAGAAAAAAAGTCTAAGATTTTGACATTGATAAAATTCTAATTTTTTTTTTCCTAATGAAATCAATCAAAAGCATAATTTGTTCTTACATAAGTAAACTCCAAATTTATTTATATGCCATTATTTTTCACTAAGCATAATCTTTTTTTAAAAAATAATTTTCACTAAGAATAACCTAAATCATAAATTGAGTAAATGGTGAATATTGACTAGGGCATATTTGTTCAAATTAAACAAATTAAATGATGCTCAATAAATAAGGGAGGGACATTTTGGTCAATTATTGAAATTAAAAATATAATTGGAGCTCCTATATCAATTTTAGGTGTGCCAATATCATTAACCTAATATATAACATATATATTTTCTTGATACAACATATATATACACACATATATTGTATAATTGGATTTGTATTTCAATATTTTGCAACTTTTACATTCCATATGGTGAGCAATAATAGATTGTTGATTTTGTTCTCAATGTTGAGTTCATTTGAGTAATATCTTATAACCTGATAACCATATGAACAATTAGTTTTATAAATTAACCACTTAAAGCGATTGCAAATTGAAGATATTTGACAAGAAACTGGGTTAAATTTCTTGGAAAAGTTAGAATGGTTTTGTTGAGAATAATTATTTGAATATATATTTATTTTTCTTTAATATTTACAATATTAAATATATATTTAATTAAATATACTTATTATATTTTATAATGTCGCACCGATTGAAATTGAATTAGTGATTGAATCGATTGAACAGTACAATCACCAATTCTAAGTTGGGTCCGATTTCAAAAACATTAACTAACATTATTAATAAAGGTTTAATGGTATTCATATTGAACTCATGCGCTTTTATTTAAAAATCAGTTATCTTTCTCCAATAAGTTATTGGGGGTGTTTGCAATTGCTTCAAAAAAAAAATACTTTATTATTTTGAGCTTTAAAAAGTCATTTTGAGTGTTTGGTTATACAATTTCTGTTTAAATTAAGTTGAAAAAAAAAACCAAAGTTAAGAAGTTGGGAGAAAACTGCCTCTATCAGCTTAAAAGTGCTTCTTGATATTTTCGTATATAAATTGAACTTTTTAAATTGTTAACTACCAATTTTTGATTGTTTTTCACTTTTATTTTCAAATACTCCACACTTTTATTATCAACTTTTAACTGATTCTCACTTTTATTTTCAAATGCTCCACACTTTAACTATTCAACTTTTAACTGGTTCTCATTTTAATTTTCAAATACTACCAACTTTAACTATTCAACTTTTTCATCAACTCCAACTTCTCCAAAAGCAAAAGCAATCCCAAACATCCTCATTATCCTCCATTCTTTTTTTTTTATACAGTCCTTTTTGTACTTATATAGATTAAATTCAGATTGTTATGGTCAAACATTATACCTTGTTTAATTAAACGAAAGTATGATATGAAAATAAAATTATTATTAAAGTAGAATTTTACAAATAATCATAAAATTGTTGGAAAGAAGAACTGAAAAAAATGTGTTCTAAATTAAAGTACACATTAAAATTGACATGTATATAATTGGACCTCATGTACCTAATTTATAATAAAAACAAAATATAGGGGTCCCAACGTAATTTTAATCTTTTTCAATTGAAGTTGACGCCCCCTCTTTCTACCTTTCGGTCGGCATTCAATAGCACTTTCCTCATATACCCCATTGAAATCACCCACTGTCAATCCTCTTCTTCTCCATTTCTTCTACCTTTTTTCTTTATTTTTTGTGAAAAAAAGAAAAAAATTCTTCGAACCCATTAATTTACTTTCCCTATTTCTATTTTCATTATTTTTTTGTTCAATTACAAGAATTTAAAGCTGTAGTGCAGAAATGGTGGAGTTTGGTGATGAGTTAATCATAGAGAGCTACAAAATCCCATGGCTAATATGGATCCAACTCCTTGTTATGATTCTTCTAGTTATTCTCCTCTTCTTTGGGTTCACTGTCTTTTATTCAGACCCCTCCAATCCCTCCCCCGCCGCCGCCGTCGCCGCCACCGCCGCGTCTTCCTCAGCTGACCGCGCCGCCGCCTCACCGACCCATCCCAGAAACCCCACCTCCACCAATATGATAACTAAGGTTGGTTACTTTACTTTAATTTCCTTTTTGTCCCATTTTGCATTATTTTCGTTCTTTTTTTATGGGTACTCCCTTTTTCTCTTTTTCCTTTTTACCTGTTGACAGTTACAAGGGGTTAAAATAAAAGGACCAAGAAAAATTTGATCTTTGGGTTTTTACACGTTTGTTTTTGATGGGGTTTTGATGATAATGTGAGAGCTAGATTCTTGTCATGATTTTGCTAAATGTGTTGAACATTAATTTACTATGTCCAAGTATAGTGCCATTCATTTTTCTTTTATTCTTGTCGTGTTTTATACCTTTTCTATGTTTGTCTTTATTACTTTGCAGCCTTAGTTCTTATCTTTCCTGCTTTCTTTTTCTTTTGTTTTCTTGTTCTGTGGTGGCGGGGTAGTTGAGCATTGCTTGATTCAAGAGTGTCAACGATTTCTTGTCAAGTTTGAAAAAGGGATATAAATTTTGTATTTAATTTTGAGAATGCTTCAGCGGCCCGCAAAAGCATTAGATTCTCAACTTTTACTCTTTTTGTTCATCACTGTAAAGATTACTCTTTTTGATGAACTAAGTTTGATTGCTAATTTCTTGAAATTCTCCAGAAAATGTAATTGTTGATGCTTTTTTTAGTTTTTTCTCGTATTCAATGGTTAACTATGAATAGTTTTTTTTTTTTCCTTCGATGTTCTTTATTTAGATCGAATTTAGGATGTTCGTTTCAAGCAATGTGATCTCTGTGCTGATTTGTTGAACTCCTCTCGGGGATTATTGTGCATCCAAAATTCTCTAAAACTTCGTTGATCTTGCTTGAAATAATGTCAAAAATCTATCTTTCGATCCTTTTTCTCGTCATTTACCTCATTTGGTGTGTTTGATATATTGGCTTTAATTCGGAATCCCCAGAAAGGGCACGCTAAAGATATCAACAGTGCACAAAATTTGCTTTGATATAATTTCGGATGAATTCATCTTTGAGTGATCCTAAAATAAATATATTCACATATTTAGCGTGCCAAGATTTGATTTAACTCATGGTAAAGTTATGACCAGAGATTTTATATTTATTGCGAATTTAGACCTAAGAAGGAAGACCATGCTTCTCGGGTTTGGTAAAGAGGAAAAAGATTGAAAATTGAAAAATTCTTTAGTCCCATACCACTATAAAGCAACACCTGTCCTCTTGTAAAAGTTGATCATATAGATAATGAATATAATCCCTTGGTTTCTGGTACATTATTATCTGGTGTGTTGGTTTTTGTTGTTTTGTGGTCAGCACAACATATATATATATATATATATATATATATATTTCTTTTTGATTTAAGGGACAGTTAGAGCTAAAGATCCTTTGTTGTTATATTCATACCTTTAGCACACGTCGGAGTAGATCTTGTCCGTAAAATAACCTAGCATTTTTAGAAGCGATTTTGTGAATGTTGTAGAGTTTCTTATGATATTGAGGCATATGACGATCTATTTGAACGGATGATTTGCATGTATGGTATGTGTTATTAAATCTTCCCAATATAAGTGATCTTAGCTCTTAAGATTCCGTGTGTGCTTAGTTCTTTCGTAGGATTCAAATACTGAGGATTATATATATACACGTGTGTGTGTGTGTGTGTGTGTGTGTGAGTGCGCGATTTTCTGAAGTCGACATATGTTTAAGCCTAAAGCATATCTCCATACAAGCAATAAAGAAGAATTGTGCTGTCTATTGTTAAGGTGACAATATACTTGGGCACAATTCATCTTATAGATGAATATAATCTCACATTTGAGTAAGTTACTGTGGACATTCAATTCTTTGTCATTTGGTAGCCCATGTTCAACTGTGTCCTGGCAGGTGGAACGCCAAAGGGCTAGGAGCGATGCAGGGACTAGTGCAGCAGCGTTGATTAGAGAAGAAGACCGAAGTGAAGAGTCGCCCATGAAAGATTCCATTTTCCAGCATCCAAATCACCCTTGCAATTATTTCGGGCTAGCGAAACGCGCACTTTTTAAGTGTTTCGGCTTAGATTCCAGCTCCGAGAGCCCCAGCAGCCATCGACGTGATAAACAAGACTAATGTACGATTCAAAAAGGCTAGTTTTTCGATCTTCTGTGTATAGTAGTAGTGAGCAATGTTGTATCGATACTAGGCTGCTTGATTGTTGTTTAACATAATCCACTAACAAGAAGAAGAAGAAGCTCTAATTCTTTCAGGTTGTTGAGCAGTTCTGGCCATGATTTAGACTTTTTCTTTGCTCCCTTTTGTTTTGTAGTTTTATTAGAAAAATATTCCTTTATGATCTTCCTTTGTAGTTCAGGTACTGTTGCTAAGGATAGAATCATACAAGCAATCTTCTTTTTTCTATGATGGGGCCATACTCATGCCATTTCTTCGATTCTGTTTGGATGAATTTTTTTTGAAGGAGAAATGCTTATTGTTTTGAGAAAATAAAAAGTACTTCAATAGAAGAGAATCACGTTTGGCTATGCGCCTATTTAGATGGGTTTTTTTTAAAAGAGAAGTATTTATTTTTTGGAAAAGAATTGAATTGTGTTTACCGGTTTTTTCTTAAAAAAAAAATGAAGCCAGAAGAAGAGGGAAAAAGGAAAAGCAACTCCTGTTGCAGTTGCTACTGTTGTTTTCTTGATCCAACAATCGATCAAGGAAGTTTTTCCGATGGTGTGCCTCTAAAAATTTATGGTACTTCAACGTCGTGATTGTATTCGAGGTCGAGCACAACATCCTTATGCACTCATTTCACATGTTAGGTGTAGTTGGTGTATTCAGCAATTTTAACTTCGTGATTGCATTCAAGGCCAAGCACAGCATCCTTATGCACTCACTTCACATGTTAGGTGTAGCTAGTGCATTCAGGAGCTCCGTATTCAGTGCTATGCACGATTCCTTCAGAACTTCTAATTTGATCAAGGGCACCACAGAAAATGAATCTGTCAATGAAGGTCCCAAATTCACTCAAGAGGATGAAACTTATAATATCGTAGCTGAGGACGAACCTTATAATATCGTAGCCGCACATGGTCATTTTGGCCGAATTATCTTCCAATATGCTAGTTCAACAACTCTCATTCTTGATACTTCTTCCTAGCTGATAAGTTTGTTAAGTATCCGCTTGTTCAATAAGATTTGAAATTTAGATTGAACTTGGTTCTATTCATCGAAAGAAATAATGGAATTTGTAAAACTATCAGATTGATTAAATTTGATTCATATTTGACTCGATTAAAATCCATCCAACCTCGATTCATTTAACAGTGAAATCAAGTTAAAATACAATTTCAAACTCAACCGAAAATAAAACATCAAATCAAAGTTGAAGAACATGTAGCTCGATCCTTTTTGTTTACACCCACAAGGCCAGATTATATTTTGCCTTTCGAACCCAATATGGTTTGTAGGTATTGACAAATACGGAAGCAGTTAAACAAAACAATGTTCATGCCATGAAGAGAGAGAGAGAGAGCGAGACAGAGAGGGTAAATAAGTTTTTCTCATGAGGGGATTGAGTTTTCCCTCATTGAATTACATCAGAGTTGACAGTTGACAAGCTAACACAACTCCTAACAGATTTGCACCAAAGATAACATATTTATAATCAAACTCAACACCAAAGCATGTACAAAGGAAGAAAAGGGTTCAACATTAACACTAGTAGAGATCAACTCAACTCAAATTATGCCTTTGACCGGGAAGTGAAGTAGTTGAGTAGAATTTTAGAATACCGGGTTAGAGTGAAAAACATTTGCAGGACCGTACGCCCTTTAACGATTCCCTCCCTTATGCCTCTTGCAGTTCTAGCTAGAACTGGATCGCTTATCTGGGCTTTTGTCGGGGCCACCTCCTGCACGGTTACTATTCAAGTAAAGATTAAATTGAAATTCATTGCCGTGAGATCATGTTTGAGAAGAAAAAAAGATATAGTAAAATATAAATTTTTTAGTGATAACCTATTGAATTCATGTTTGTCAACCGTCTCAATCTCTCTTCTGCCAAACGAACAGCCCGAGTCGAACTCCTCACACCTTGTGTTATCTCTTGGCTATAAATGAATGAAATGAGTTTTGAATATTAATTAGCATCGACTACACTGACCTCCCCTGCAACTATGTGCAATTACACAAACTTTCCCTCAGTTTTGGAATGACAAATTACCCATGATCCTCAAAATTTAATAAAAACCAGAATTTATTCAAACATGCAGGAACAATTAAAAAAGTACACCAAAATTTGAATAATGGCATCAATTAACTATGTGCAGTAATCAACAGAAGGGGGTAACTGCAAGGTAGAAATAAGGTGCAAGAAGGTATGTGTAGTTTTGAAACCAAGGCGCGATATCTGTGCAGTTTTATTAAGTTACAAGGGAGGACGTTGTAATAATTGCTATTGACTATAAAGGATTAGAAAGTTATAATGTCTATGTAAGTAACACTAACCCAAGGTCACTGAGCTCCATTGTTAAATCACTGATCTCCATCCCAGATAATCGAACAGCAGCCATTGTGTCAGGTAGCTCCTCCCTTATGGTATCCATTAGCTTTTCTAGCGACTCTGCAGCTCTCTTGAAGGCCTTCAACGAAGCACACACAACTATTAACCACTACGAAATTAAATAAAGACTGAGATACCATTTCATGCCATAAACATGAATATACTGATTGTAATGTCTCCATATAAACTTTCAATAAAATTAACTTATAATTCATGAGAAATCTCAACATCAACCGAATTTCAATTGGTGCCCTTAAGTGGCTTCTAGCAAATTTGCCTTCAACTTATATACTTAATTTGAACATTCTAAAGAACAACAAGGGGGATAAAAAGCACAAACCAGAAGAGTTGGAATTGCTGAGCAAAAGAGCCATGTCGCAGAAATTGCTGCCTGTAAACAAACACCAAATTCAGTACTGCACTTAATTTTAGGAAGTCCCGATTTCCAACAATTATATCACTGCCCCTAAACAAACACAAAAGCTAGTAACTCATCTTTTGGCCTTTTGTTGCTGGAGAAAGGCAGAAGCTCGTGTTGCGAACATTCTACAAATGCTAAAAGAAACTAAAAGCACAAAAGTGCTTTTTCACAATATGCAAACACCCAACGAAAGAAGGAAATGGAAAAACTTGCCTTTAAGCTTCTACCAGCAAAAGAAAACATTCATTTTATCAGTATGAACAATTAGAAATGGTTCGGTTTTTTGTTCTTTTTTTTTCCTCTCTACTGGAATGATATTTTGAATTTATAAGTACTTAATTTGTAAGAATTCAACAATTCAAAATTTGATCCCAAAAAAAAAATAAAGAATAAAATTGATCAGGGATCATGTTTGGATCAATTAATTGTAGCCACAAATGATAAATTTGCGATGAAAGTACAACTGGAGAATGCAGAGAACAATTCCCAAATCAATGCAAATGAAGCACGTACTACTCAGCACCAATTTACTTCAGCCCAACAGTAGAAAAGTGCACAATAAAACCAAAAATAACTGAATAAATTCAAGCAGAAATTGTCCAAAGGAAACTCAATTGAGGTAGAATCTCTAGAGAGAGAGAGAGAGAGAGAGAGGGAGAGTGTGTACGGCGCAAGCGATGTAACTGAGGAAGTGAATGTGGCGGTGCGTGAGGGTCCACTGAAGGGGCTGAAGCACAGAGGAGGACCCGACGGTGGATGTAAGCCGAGGGGAAACCGACGGCTCAGAAGACGCATTCTCCGACGATTGAACGCTGAAGGAAGCGAAATGGCGGCGGCTGGGTAGCCGGAGACTCAACCGGCGACGAGAGCAGACGGCGGCGGCCCCGTTTCTTTCACCATTGCAATGGACCCCTGCAGGGTTCGAAGCCTGCAACCTCCACGCATTCAACATCTCCGACTATGGTGTATGCATATACGTACAATTGATTGTTCAGAAACACATTCTAATGGGTGTGGAGTGGGGGTGCGGAAAGAACCCCATGGGGTTTTGGTTAAATCCTCGCAATCTCCGAAGTTATATATATTCTTACGAGAGAAAATGAATATAAAAAAATAAAAAAATAAAAGAGTAAACTACATTTACAACCTTTAATATAGTATAATTACACAAATTAATTCATATTGTGTTTAAAAATTATGAAAATCTGTTCGTGAATATTAGCATAGATGGTAAAAAAATAAGGGCGAATTATGTTTACCCCCGAGGTATATTCTATTTACAAAAAATACCACAATATATGAAAATTTTCAATTACCCCTTGAATTGAAGGGGCAATTACAAATTACACCTAGAAAAAATAAACTTCCAAAAATTACCCTTCTGAGAAATTATAATTACCCCATTGAATTGAGGGGATAATTACAAATTACCCCTCCCCCCACCCCCTCTCCGAATTGAAATGACTATTTTGCCCCCAAGGGTCTTTTTTATTATATTATACATATTTAAATTTAAAAGTATTATACATAATTAAATATATTTTAAAAAAATTAAATCAATTATATAATATATGCAAATAGTTATAAACATATACTTCAAATTATATAAGTGTGATATGTAAATTTATATTTAATAAATACAAATACAGAAAAAAAAAATCTTATAATATTACAAAATTTGTTTTTATAAATACAAAAAATTATTGATATTCTAATATTTGATTAAAAAAATTATAATACATATTATTTATAATTGTTTTTATAAATACAAAAAATTTAATATTTTTTTTCCCTTTTTTCCTTTTCTTTCGCCCCCCCCCCCCCCCTTTCCCTTTTTCCCCCCTTCTTTCTTCTAGCCCCAAGTCGTCTCTCTCTTTCACACACACAACCGCCGCCTACCCGTTACGCCATTTACCTCCTGTCCGTGTTCCAACGCTGCCTAAGAAGGGGTCGAGAGGGGAGAGGGGCAGAGATTGAGAAGGTGAGAGAGATAGAGAAGGCACGGGGGGATCGAGAGGGAGAGAGATCGAGATATCCTCCATGGCCGCCTGTCCGCCGTCTGTCCACCGTCCGCCACCTCCAATGTACGAATCAAGGCGGGGGGGGGTGGAGAAATCAAGAGGGATAGGCCTGTCCTTCGCCCGTTCGCTGTCTTAGCTGCCTATCCGCCGTCCACCGCCTCCAGTGTACCAACCATTCGGGAGAGAGAGAGAGAGAGAGAGGAGAGGGGAGAGGGGGGTGGAACCTAATAATAATAATAATAATAATAATAATAATAAGGAAAAAAATGCGAAGAATAGATGAAAAAAAAGAAAGAAATGATAAAGAAAGCGTATTTTTGGATTTTGGCATTTATCCTTACTTCTAGAAGGGTAATTTTGGAACTTCATTTTTCTAAGTGTAATTTGTAATTACCCCCTCAATTCAAGGGGGTAATTGTAATTTCTTATAGGTCAGGATATTTTTTGTAAATATGGTATACCTCAAGGGAGGTAAAAGTAATTCACCCAAAAAATAAATTTCCCACAACTATAAATGTCACATTGACCACCAATAGACACACCTCACTAAGGCTAGCAAAATCTCTCAATTAATTTTGTGATTCCACTAACCTTTATGAAGCAACTTTATATTGTACAACTACAGAGCATTACCATTTATAATTCGATACCACCGCTAATATTTTTTTTATAAAAAATAATTAACTTCATATATAATTTCTATATGATGATTGTCAAGACCAGCGAATCATATCGCAATGCACTACCAAAATACCAGAAATACAATTAGAATTACGTCTCATCTTGATAAAGACTGAATTTTGTAAACCTGATGCATACCTTAGTTGGTACTTGTAATTTTTAAAAGTACGTGGACTAATCGTAACTATAATAAACCTCAAGGCATGTAGCCATAATTTGCCCAAATTAAACTATAACAATTTTCATGTAAAGTTTATATATATATATATATATATAAGAGATCTTTGCTAAGTATGACTCATTGCATATAATTATTATTTGGAAATCTCTGTATTTTAATCAAAACTTAGTTATTGAAAATTGTGTTCTTTTTAAAATCATGATATTGTTTACATAATGAGATCATAACATTAATTCTGAATTATTACTTTTATGGCTTTTCAACAAATCGAGCGTAGTCCAAACTTAATTTTTGATTCACGCTAATACACTATCATCTGCTGCTGGTCCGTGTAGCTCAAAAAGCTGCTCAGCTCGTAATCTCCAAAATTCGGCCACAACAAATTCATGGTTAGGTTGCCCGTAAGACAAGGTATAGACTCTATAACGTTAAGAGTTGTAGGCTTGATTTTTTATAAATACGTGTATTATTCTAATTGTACATTAATTTTCTATCTATTACATAATAGTTTATTTGTACTTATTCGATGTTCGATAATTATTGATTGTAATAGTTTATTGTTAAATTAAAATATTAATACAATTAATTAATTGTAATAAACCATCCCCAATAACTTCACTAATGGTGAGGTTGCTATTTCGATATCTCTTGAACCTTGATAGAATATCTCTAAAATCTTAGATCTCTTCAATTACGTATTGTATTAGGAAAAGGATATTATGTATGTTTAACTAATCTCTATTTAAAAGGGTTAGATTAGTGTAAATAATACACAGAATTTTCTCTCGTTTCTTGTCTTTCTCTTCCCTCGTTTCTTGTTTTTCTCTTCTCACATGGTATCGAGCGAGTTCGATTAATTCCAAAAAAAAAAAATGTCAGAAAACCCTAACCTTTTTCAGGGCTGACTTCCACCCTCCCAAGCCCTAGCTTTGCCGCCGTGTGCCTTGCCGGGAACCCTCCCTCCGGCGCCTCGTCTTCTTTTTCGCGCATTCCACCGAGCCCTCTTCTTTTGTTGCTCGCGCGCTGCCTAGCCACGCCCTTTTCTTCTCCTTCTTCGTGCGCCGCTCAACCGCGCTCTCTTCTCTTGCTATTCGCGTGCCGCCTAGCTGCGCCCTCTTCTTCTCCCTCTTTGTGCGCCACTCAGCCGCACTTTCTTCTCTAGTTCCTCGCGCGCCGCCCAATCACACGATCTTCTCTCATTCCTCGCCCGCCATCCTACCGCGCTCTCCTTCCTTGTTCATCACACCGCCCAACCGCGCTCTCGTCCAACGGCATTTGCCCTGTTTTCCCAGTGGTCATCTTTTTTCTTTTTCGTCTGTTTTTTCTCTCATTTTGTCCTCTGGTCAGACTTTTTCTCTTTCTTTTTATTCTTCTTTTACCTTATTTGCACAATTGTCCTCCTTCTTTGTGTAGGTATCATATTTACCTCACACTTCTCATGGCAACTTCTTAGGAACCCAAACCTTCCATGGGTACCTCTATTAAGTTGAACGGGCGCAATTATCTTCTTTGGGCCCAATCCTTTAAATTATTTCTCGGGTCCAATGAGAAATTAGACCACATTCTTTCGGATCCTCCCGATTCAAAGGACGACAACTTTAAAGAATGGACAAAGGACGAATACACTGCCATGGCTTGGTTATTAAATAGTATAGAAGAATCCGTCACCTCGAATTTGATGTTTTTGGCCTCCACCAAGGAAATGTGGGATACCGTCCATGACATGTATGCCAATGAGAAAAATGTGTCTCGAGTCTTTAAGCTGTATGAGAAAGTGTTTTCCATGAAACAGGATGGTCGAAATGTGGCCGAATACTATTCTCTTATCAAGGGTGTTCATGATGAGATTCTCCTATACCACCCATTGAACTGTGATCTTGAAACCCGCAAATCTCAGTGGGAAGAATTTTGGGTGGCCAAATTTCTGTCCGGATTAGATAGCTCTCTTCAACCAGCCCGTGATTAGATTTTAGCCAGTAATACAGTTCCGACATTGCCCATTGCATTCTCCCGGGTTCTACGTGTATCTACAGGTGCATCAACGTCCCACACCCCTACTGTTGAGGTCTCTGCCTCGGCAGTTTGTGGCCGTGGTCGCAGCAATCCTAAGGGTATCATATCTAATATTGGACGCGGTCGTGGTGGTCGTGGCAAATTTCCTCTCTATACACATTGTGGTCGTACCAATCATGCCTCCGATCACTGTTGGCAGGAGTTTGGTAAACCAGAGTGGGCCAACAATGTCCCCACTCATACTCATGCCTCTCCACCTGCCTCGAATCAGATCATCTTAAGCCGGGAAAAGTATGACAAACTCATTCAAACTCATTCCACTCACTCTACTACCTCTGTTGTTTCCCAACCTACAGGTGCATTCATAGCGTCTCCTGGTGAGTCTTGGCTATTAGATTCAGGTGCCTCTACCCATATTACTGGTATTAAGTCCCATTTTTCCTCATTATCTTCTTCTTCCTCTCTCAAACCTGTTCACTTAGCAGATGGCTCATATTCTTCTGTATCAGGTTCCGGTGTTGTTATGCCCCATAAAGCTCTTACTCTAAATAATGTCTTATTTGCTCCAAATTTTCCTATTAGTTTGTTATCCATTAGTCAACTTACTAAATCCCACCATTGCTCGGTCACGTTTTTTCCATCTCATTGTGTCTTTCAGGATCTACATACGGGGAAGACGATTGGTGTCTTTACTACCTACACACAGCAGATACACCTGTGGACCCTCAAGCTCTCTCTGCTTCCGTTACCCCTTTTCAATGGCATTGTCGGTTAGGTCACCCACCTTTGCCTACGTTAAAATGTTTGTTACCCATAGCGTCTGCTAGTGTAAATTGTGAGTCCTGTGAGTTAGGAAAACATCACCGTGCTTCCTTTCCACCTCGTGTCAAAAAGCGTCGTTCTATTCCCTTTGAATTAGTTCATTCTGATGCATGGGGTCCTTGTCGAGTCGAGTCTCTTGGTGGGTTTCGGTACTTTCTTTGTTTTGTTGATAATTACTTTAGGATGACGTAGGTCTACTTGTTATTTTAACAGGTCTGAAGTCCCTTCTGTAATCAAGTCTTTTTATCATGAAATAAAGACTTAATTTTCTGTTAGTATTCGTGTTCTACACACTGATAACGCCTTGGAGTTTGTTCAAAAACAAATGTCTATCTTTTTGTGATCAAAATGGCATTATACATCAAACTACTTGTCCCCATACGTCTCAACAGAATGGTGTAGCTGAGCGCAAACATCGAACACCTCTTGGATGTTGTGCGTATCATTTTGACTCAAATGCATGCTCCTAAAACCTTTTGGGGGGATGCAATCCTTACTGCCTGTTACCATATCAATCGTTTACCCTCTACTGTTCTTCATGGACATATTCCATATTCGAGTCTTTATCCTGATCGGCCTTTATTTTACATTACTCCTAGGGTTTTCGGGTGCGTTTACTTTGTCCACATCTCATCGCCGGGTCTTGACAAACTTTCAGCCTGCTTTGTTAAATGTCTTTTCCTTGGATACTCTCGTACACAAAAAAGATATCGCTATTATGATCCCATCTCTCGTCGGTCTTTTATTTCCGCTGATGTCACCTTCTTTAAGTCAACACCTTACTATTCCACAGATGCTACCTCCTCTCCCTCAATTCCTTTACCCATCCCAACCAAATTGACTCCTGCTCGGTCTTCTTCTGACCGATGTCCACCTCTGCAAGTATATTCACGGCAACACCCACCACAGACCACTGTACCTTCGGCCACTACTAATCTACCTTCCTCTACTGTAGATCAGTCCTCCTCCATCCCCTCTTCTTTGGATATGGATTTACCCATTCGCATTGCGCAAAGGTAAACGTTCGCATACTGCTCATCCCATCACCAATTACATGTCTTTTGATAACCTTAATCCCTCATATCGTCATTTTGCTCTTTCTCTTTCTACAAAACCTATCCCCTTTACTCACCATGAGGCGCTACAACATCCAAAGTGGAAACAGACAGGACGAGAAAATGTCCGCCCTTATTGATTAGGGGATTTGGGAACTTGTCACTCCCCCATCTAGTGTTGACATTGTTGTTTGTCGTTGGGTCTTTACCCTCAAGTATCATGTAGATGGCACTATCGATTGGTACAAAGCCCCCCTAGTTGCGAAAGGCTTCACTCAAACTTATGGCATTGACTACTTCGAGAAATTTTCCCCAGTTGCTCGTCTTAACTCCATCTGGGTGTTGTTCTCCTTGGCTATTAATCAAGATTGGCCTCTGTATCAAATGGATGTCAAAAATGCCTTTCTCTATGGCTATTTGCACAAGACAGTCTTTATGGAGCAACCACCTGGGTATGTTGCTCATGGGAAGCGGAAAGATATGGTATGCCGACTCAAAAAGGCAATTTATGGTTTAAAACAGAGTCCTCGAGCTTGGTTTGACAAGTTTAATCGGGTTATAAGTGATGTTGGTTTTCACGGGTGTCGAGCAGATCACTCTGTCTTTGTGAAACAGGTACAATCGGGTATTGTTGTCCTAATTGTGTATGTTGATGATATTCTTGTTTCTGGCAGTAACGTCGAGGGAATGGAAGTCACTAAGGAGTATTTAAAACAACAATTTGTTACTAAGGACATGCGTCCTCCTCGGTATTTTCTAGGAATTAAGATCCCGCACAGTAGGCATAGGGTTTCATTGTCTCAAAGAAAGTATGCTCTTGACTTACTACAAGAAACTGGCTTACTTACGACCAAACCGGTTGACACTCCTAAAAAATTAAATTCAAATTTTTGGGAGGATGATGGTACCTATTTTGAAGACAAAACAAAGTATAGAAGGCTAGTGGGAAAGCTGATCTATCTGACTGTGACTGGACCAAACACATCTTTTGCAGTTGGAGTAGTTAGTCAATTTATGGACAAACCTCGACCTGCCCACATTGACGTTGCTATAAGAATTTTAAAATACATAAAAGCCTCTTCCGGTAAAGGATTACTCTTCAAGAAACATGGACATCTGAAGATTGAAGCCTATTCCAATGCAGATTATGCTAGGTCTAAAGGAGATAGAAGATATACTTCTGGCTATTGTACGTATGTTGGGGGAAATCTAGTGACATGGCGGAGTAAGAAGCAAACAATTGTGGTTCGATCTAGTGTAGAAGCTTAATATCGTGCTATGGCACATACCACAAGCGAAATGTTGTGGCCTAAGGGCTTACTAGGAGAATTGGGGTTCACTTATAATAAACATTTACCTATACACTATGACAATCAAACAACTATTCACATTGCCAATAATCCAATGTTTCATGAAAGGACGAAACATATTGAGGTCGACTGTCATTTCATTCGAGATGCCGTAATGAGCCACATTATCAGTACTCCATTTACTCCGTCCTCAGAACAGATTGCCGATGTATTTACTAAAGCTTTGGGAGGAAATAAATTTAAAACTCTATGTAATAAACTGGACAAGATCAATATATATGCTCCAATTTGAGAAAAAGTGTTAGAATATCTCAAGAATCCTAGATCTCTTCAATTACGTATTGTATTAGGAAAAGGATATCATGTATGTCTAACGAATCGCTATTTAAAGGGGTTAGATTAGTATAAATAATACACAGAATTTTCTCTCGTTTCTTGTTTTTCTCTTCTCACAAACCTAATTTTCCTAAAATGACTGCAAATTTGGCAAGAATATCCACCACGAGAGCTTCAGTTGGAGAGAGAGAGAGAGAGAGAGAGAGAGAGAGGCGGGGAGAGAGACGAACAGATTTCCTTTTCCATGATAAAATTTACACCTCTCATGTATTTACAAAAATAATGCCCCCTCAACTTTGGCTACAAAAATTCATAACCCCATAGGATCCCATCAGCTTATTTCACATTTGCACGCCCATATATATACACAAAACTAGCATATATTCCTTAAAAAACATACTCCAGCTCCTAAAAAATATATAAGTCCTAATATAGTAATATTTCTTTTTCCCCTTTTTGCTGTTGCTTCCCCATTCAATTAACCCCCCGAGCTATTTCTATAAATTCAACTACTAATCTAGAAGTCTAAATAACCAACAGATCACTCACGCAGCTTTATCTTCCGGCCTAATGACTTCCACGACAGTGGCGTTGCAAAAGAAGCATCTTCGGCAGTTGAGGAGGTGCCTGGATATGCAACTATAGCAGGATACATGGGAGCAAGGTGAGAAACGAGTATCAGCTCGATTTGCATAGCATATGCAGCATATGCTATCGTCGTTCTCTGAGTCACCCCCCCGCATCCTCTTCTCGATTGCTTGCAACTCCGTTTGACAGATCAAGAGGCTCGAGAATTTCTCTAGCTTTGTCAATTGATCCATGTAATCATCTCCCTTGATGGAGCCAACCTGGTAAATTTTGATGGATAACTATAGTTAGACATCAATGGAACAGCTTCTCAATATCAAGTTACTAGCTGATGGGCATCAGAAGGGATGGCAACTGAACGGACTCACGAAGCTTATTCAAATATGTGCAAACACGAAAGCACAAAAGAGGGACCTGATTAACACAGTAGATACTAACCCAGTTGTACTCGAGAAGATACTGAAATCCATAGAGAATTGTATCAGCGCACTCCATGTTAGCAAAGATCGCAACAATATCATTCTGATTCCTGTTGTCTGTCTCTTTGCCAGAATCCAACAAATTTAGAATGATGCCGGCAAGTGGTGCTAAAATCATGCCACTATTCACCTTTTCAGAGGAGTGACCAGGTCGTCTAAGCGATCTGCGTATTATCGAGCAATTAAATGAGACAATAGTAAGAGCAAACGGCCATCAATAGCAATGCTGGAGATTACCAGTTCTTAAAAGATAAACAAACTTTGACAGAAATAAATGAATGGAATACACGTACAACAAAACAGGTTGGCAACAATTTGAGGACACCAACAGAACATAAGAAAAAGTAGCAACAGCCGACAGAACTCTCTCAGATAATAAAGTCCAAAGGACACTAATTTGGCATAAATACTTACAGGTCCAAAACTTCTGGATCAATTGCACCAATTAAGTGGGTCAATATAAAGACAATCAACTCAGCCAGCCGGCATAAATTTGTATCCATTCCAGAAACAAAAGCTTGAGGTATCTCCCGTGTACAAAATTCTAATACTCTCGCAAGGTTGCAAGAGAGGTCAAATATTACACTGCATTTCCTCTGCTGGAATTCCATCAACTGGAAAATGATATAACAATCATATTTCAATTTTGGACATAACAAAGAAGAAAGCAAACGATATTTCTCATAAAATAAACTAAATATACCTTATAATTTTCTTGCATTTCTCGAACAGAAACAGAGAATTCAGTCATGGCCCAGCTGAGTGTGTTAAATAGGCGATTGAGGAAAGGTGAGAATAGTTCGTCATCACTGATGCAAGCTTCCCGCAGCAGTTTCTTTAGAATAAGATACACAACCAACAAAAGCATATTTAATACCAGGGAGAGCTGAGTGCATAATCAACAAGGAGCGCAGGATTTGTACCAACAAAGCAAAAATTCTATGTTACCTGAAATAGTACAGATGAGGACGAGGACTCTCCATGTTTTGAAAAACCAAAACCGGAACCCTTGCATAACCTAAGAAGTATATTAGTTACAGGAATCCAGGATCTGTTATCAAATGCAGACAATAAAGCTTTTGGCATCCTCCGTCTTGCTGCTTCATTGCATTCAAAAGCAGCCAAAAATTCCTTGTACTGTACCAACACAGAAATAGATTGGAGAAGTAGATCCCTTAGCTCAGCACTAGATATCCTTGGATCATTGAAGTGGGTAACGACGAAAGTTACCTGATCGAAAAGAAATTCATTTATTTTATTTGACAAGTTCCATGCTATTGGTTATTGTGACAAACAACCAAAAAAAAAATGCACAAAGAGACATAAAGAGAAGTTCATGACATACGAAAGATGCAAGTCCTCGCTTAATGAATATTGTGGCAGGGACAAATGGAGGATCACTCTTACGCAGAACATGAAAACAATCAACCTGGCAGAAACAGAAACAACATCATCGAAACTACGCCCATAAATTCCTGAAAGCAATGCATATTAACATGGGCATCTGCAGGTGAAGTGGTATACTAGACTTTATTATAAAACTCAACTAAGGGAACGGAGTCAGGGTCTTCTACGTGCCTCGATATCTAAATTAATTTAAGATACCATCTATTACTCATCATAGAAGGCACGACAGGTAATGAAAAATTAATTATGAAATAAAACAATGAACTTGAAAAAGAAAGAAGAGGAGATTTGTCAGAAGACAGGTAGAAAGAGGGATACTATACCACAGTTTCTAGATAATATTCAGGAACATAAATGAAGATTGAATCCACTCTGCTAAGGACTAGAAGTAATTGCACAATCCACATGCATGCTGCATACATCCCCCGCTGCTTCCAACGAGAAAAAAGAGAGAGGCGATACCTGTTAAATAGAATCAAATTTGCACATCAAATACATCCCTAAAGTACAACACAGAAGACAGCTTCCAGAATTTATATGGGGTATTGAGCTCACTGAAGTATCTCAAAAGCACCAAAAAAATAGAAAGAAATTGGATCAACAACACAAATGTTTCCCAACAAGTGTTTCAACATACACTTTGTAAATGGGGAAATGAGGCCATTTATTAACTGCTAAACATCACCTAATCCAAGCAGGGTTTACTGTGCAGATTAGGATTGTGCATGAATGATGAATGTTTTGTTTCATATAGCATACAAAAGTGAAGGATATGAACGGCCCATCTCAAAACCCAATCAACAAAACTATCTTGTCCCACAACAAAATCAGAAACTTTCACAAGAGAGTGCTCTTGGCTAGCTACCGTACTTTCAGCAGTGAAGTTGGCACAAACTATAAAAAAGAAACAAAAGCCAACTGCAATGAACTAAGTTCAGTTATGGGATCAGCCTCTTATTTGAAGGTACAAGAAAACGGATTTCGAAAGGGTAAAAGGGAAATAATGAAAGATGTCATAATAACGCCAGGCAAAAATTGGCAGTGAATGGAACAGTACCAGGCGGAATGTCTGGCACAGTCCATAACCTCTTCACGATAAACACTGCGAGCTTCCTTCAAGCGCTTCACTTGGTCCCCATAGATGCTCTCCCTGATTTGTCTATCCGTCTCTTCCAAGAGTGAAATAGATTGCGACTGACGAGACATGAAAGATGATGCCTAAAGACAAAGAGAAACTGTTGAATAACTCCTACTAGATCTCTCCCCAGATATACATGAATGATTATGCAAAATCAGATCGTCACATCATTGTAGTATTACAATTTTCTGAAACACAAATTGTTCTGTGGAGAAAAATAAAGATGGGAAAAAAAAACAGACAAGCTAAAAAGAAAATAATGACTGATGCAGAGAAGTATGCATAACATCAATTCCTGCTAAAGTTATGAGAGGAAATGCAGCAACAGTCAATGGCACCTTCTACTGAAAGAAGTATGTGCATGAAAGTGTGGAAGAATAACAGAATTGAGCAGCTAAACACTGCAAAACTTTGCTTCAATTTCTGAATAGATCTCAATCAAAACAATATGGATCCATTTTGCGGGGGATTCAAATCGATATAAAATTTTGATTTGCCGTTTCCTGGTCTAGAAGGTGGGGAAAAATTCATTTTTGTGGCAATGAATTGACATCTCCTAGGTATTTTGACACCAATAACCACAGAAAAATAATACCACAAATACCTTTCAGCATTAAATGCATCCCTGAACCTTCTTTGTGACAATGAAAATCTCTTTGGCAAATATTTAAAGGATCTGACAATTATTTGGGTTAAAGATCATGTAACGGTTGAGAAAACATTACCAATCATGCATATATGTAGCATTTATGCTGAACGATGTAGTAAGCAGAGAACCCCAATGATACAATTAGATTCACTGTTGCACTATTGAAACTTCTTTCTTTTCATTACAATGCTTGTTTCTTAAGCTTTACTGTGGACTCTTTCAAACCATAAAATATAATACCAAAGGAAAACAGAAGATAAATTTTGCCGACCTGCTTAAAGTTTGGCGCAAGACCCAAATGATACAGTAAAAGCATAGCATCTAAAAGCTCCTCCTCTTTTAAAGTAGCCGAAGATGAAGTATTCTCCCTCGGCAATATCCTTAGCTGCTGCATAGGTCGAAAAGCAAACTCAGAGTCGGAGTGATCACTAGTGCTGGGCTTATCAATTATCTCATCATTTAGATTGCCAGAGCTACATTCAGCTGCAACATGAGCAGATCTCTCGGAGATCGAGCTGCAACTTCCACGAGAACCTTTCGCCAAATATCTCACAGGACTTCTAGAGATTTTAGATAAATCAACATCATAACTAGAACAGCAACATGGTTTTTGCCTACCAAAATGGGTTACTCTAGTTTCTTCATCATCCATGCACCCTTCTTCCCACCGAATAATTTCTTCTTCCTCATTGGCATCCACAGGATTAGATTTTGATAAATGACTGTAAGATCCTCCAAGCCTGGATATATCAGCTCGATGAGGATCGTTCTTCAGAAATAGGCCAGCAGGAAAACTGTGTTCGCCGCCGCGGTGAAGGAAACCCACATGAGCTCCTGAATCAGTCCCAGAGCCCTTAATCCAGCCATAGATGTCCCCAGTAGCAAAACCTTCCGACAGAAAATGGAGAATAATAGTGAACAAAGAAACAAGGACTGAGTTGTTCGAAACTCCAGGGGGTGGCATGTTACGGTCTGCACCCCTGTTCTTCAGTAAAATATTCTGAAGAAATGCCCTAAAAATTGAGCCAGGCAATTGTAGCGGTGCTACAGGGGGTATAAATTGCATAACCAAGCGACAGAGATCCCTTTGTTTCTCCTCTATCTGAAGAACATAACATAAAGAATAATCAGAGAAATTACAACAGTTTGCCTCAAAAGAACATTGCGGAACAAAAGGGGGAACCCACAATGAGTTGTTTGAGTTAACGTGAAACAGAGCATCAGCATATCTGTAGGAAGGATAAAGACCAGCCACACAACAACACCACATGGACCGTTGACAATGCATATTAATAATATTTTTGAGGATCATGGAAGTTCTTGCACAAGATACACAGAAAAGTAGCAAATAAAATATTTTAATGCATTTTATGAGATAACAACAGATTCACTACAATGAAGCAACTAACATCATGGGATTACTAAGTTCCTCTAAGTACTTCATTTAGATCAGTTAATAAAATATACTTTCCCCAATCATGTTCGTGAACAACACAAACGCGCAACATATATGACTAAACTAAGCCAAAAAAAAAAGCACTAAAACATCAATGACAACCATCAGTTTTGAATATTAAAAATTGCTGGAGGAACTGTGAAGAAGCAAAGAGTTAACATATATGCACATAAGGTCATGCTAAGGACAAACAAACCAAATGTATAGAAATAGTTTCCTTTTTGATGCGTGACAGAATACAAGATTCCAGTAGTATACACCCATGAACTGGCACAAATTTTTCATGAAATTAAACTAACAGCTTTAGCCAGAAAGGCAAGTAAAGATAATATATTTTAGCTCTCCAAGATAGAATGATAGGCCAAGATGCTGTTTAATTGAACTTGGAAAAAGATTAATGTTAATTTTGCATCAAATAAATTTTATGTCATGATATCATAAATATGTTTTCAATATTTGGACTTCTTAATAATTTCAACACAAAAATTCTAGGCGCAGCTGACATAAGTTCCAAGTAAGAAACCTACATCCTAAAACCAGGCACAGGATTTATATGCTAAATATTACCTTATTTACTGCTTCGGATAAAGCTGTAGTTGTCAGCACCATGCTACTCTCATTAGACATGTCCGCACATGAGCCAGGCCACCAAACAGAAGGAATCAGATACTGGAGATCCTGTTTGTTTGGGCTTTTCCTAGAAAGGAAACCCTCAAACAAGAATTCAAAATCTGACGATTTCCACCAGAGTGTCATTAATTCCTCCCGCCGTAAAATGTGGCCTGCCAGAGCAAGATAATTGTACGACCCCGTATAAGGACATTCTGTAAGAACCAACGTTGCTGTTTTACATCCCGATGAAAGTGCCTCTAGTACGTGCTCGAACAATGATTTTGACTCCTCAAATCCGAGAAAAGAATCAAGTACTCTATCCAAAGTTAAATAGTCATGCGGTGGATGAGTTTTGAAGACTTCCATCATGAAAGACAAAAAAGGACCATGTCCTATATACTCTGCACTCCCAAGTTCAGCATTTAGAGCAGAGAATAATTCTTCACAAATTCCCCAAGAGACAGGATGCAAGAGCTCTTCAAATGATGCAAACCGCTTCAGTCTTCTCAGCTTTTCAACAGTATCATTTTCTGCCCTCTCCAAATGCTGCATTTGCAAAAGCCTTAAAAAGCAATCGAAAAGATTGGTTGCAAGAGACTTTGAAGAGGGAGGAGCTTGAATGGGAAGAAAGCCTTTGATTGGATATTTAAATGGAAGTCCCCCAAAATTTAACTCACACCGTTCACCTCGAGAAAGAGAAATCGCTGGATAGTACCCCAATCCAGGTACCATCTTCCTAATGCCACCAAATGCTATTCCAAGTGAGATTCCATTCCTATAAAACAATATCTCATCAGAATCCAGATCTATGCAACATCCAATCACATCGCCAACAACCCATGACTGGCCATAAGGCTCAGCTTCCTTGTTCCATTTACTGACCCTATTCCCGTCGTATGCATAAGAATCATCTGCATCCCCAACACCCTTATGATCAGTGAAGGGGCAAGCAACCGTAACCCAACCAAGCTGCTGTATACCAGAAGTTTCCAGGGTAACTTCATACATCCATTTCCCTTTCCACACACATGCATTGGCCCTCACACTACTGAATAAAGCATGACTCTCCACAAGCAAAGGTTGTTTGACAATTCGGATGTCTCCACAAATGCTAGATTCGTCGAGCCCCACAACCCGGAGTTGTGAATCATCATAGATTGTAGACATCCCATCTCTATTTCGAGTAACAAGAGTATTTAATTCAGGATGGTGCTTAAAGAATTCATTCTTTATTATCGAGCGAACAACACCATTGTTAACAGGGCGACTAAGCTGACCAACTGTTTTGTAAGGGATATTAAAAATGTGTTCAAGAGTTCGCTCCACAGACTGGTCACCGAAACCTTCACAATATGACACTAAACGCGATTTTCCAGAACCCTCTTTCCTGTCCTCCCCATTCAATACAACGGCCAACCCTGAAGGAAGCCCTCCAAGCCGTAGGCCATCATCGGCCATGCCAACTTCAGCAGATTATACAATCCCAAGTGAGGCCCAATTTGCAACTTCTATAAGTTAATAGAAAGATTTCCCAGAACAAATTTGAAACCACAGTGATCACTTGTCATACCTACTCGAGGAAAACAACACCAAAGCAATTATTACCCTACAAAGATTACACAAGCATCTGACATACTTTTACTTCAACAATATAAACACTGAGCTCTTCAATCATTAAAAGAAGAAAAAAGAAAGAATTTTTCAGAATTCTTTCTATTTATTATATTTATCTATTTAACCAAATATCACGACCGAAAATGCAACAAAATTCTATAAATCCAGATATCACAATACCTTCTTGATAACTATACCATTTAGAAAGCCAAGCTTTTTTCTAAAACTTCAACATGTTCAGCCATAGACTCAGATATCAGAGTACCCATGAGATAATCATTTAGAAAAACCAAATTATTCTGAAAAAAAATTGCTCCAACTTGTTCGATGAGATTATATCCAGTAAAAGCTCCCCATTCTTTCCCCTTCAACAACAAAACAAAATAAGAGAAAGATAGCAACCATTCAAAAACTCGAATAACTCCAAGCTCTTGGCAAAATCAAACGCTTCTCAAACCCACCACTCGCACAATCCCCATAATAAACACAAAAATCCCAAAAATCAAACGCCAAATCAATAATTGTCAGACACATGCTGACACCAAAACACGCCAACATGCTATAGCTACAAAGATTGAGCCTTGAAGGTACTTACAGCTGTTGATCAATCGTATTCACAAAAAAGAAGTACAGAGAAATTTTAGGCCTTTTTATACTAGTAACAGAAACGGCGGCTCTGAATACTAGGGTTCTTGACAGACGCCATTAGTAGGGATGAAGAAAAAGACACAGAGAGAAACAAATTTAGATTTCTCTTCGGAGAGAGAGGGAGAGAGAGAGAGAGAGAGAGAGTCTCTTATTTTTTTTATTTTTTTATTTTGTTTATTTTTTGGGAGAGAGAGAGAGAGAGAGGAGTTGAATTTCTATATTTGGGGGGTTTTTTTTTTTCTGTTCTCTTTTTCGCGTTTGCGAGAACTTGGGAGGTGAACATAGAAATGCAACTGGGTACAAAAATTAACGATGTTCAGTTGGGTCGGGGCGGGCCCTTCCTCTCCGGTTCCATTGCCTCCTATTATTACAATGTACAACCAAAGTCGCATTCCCTAATTGACACTAAAACTCCTTAAATTTTTCATGGTGTCAAATTATTTATTTTAGTTTTCTATTTTATCCAAGAATTTTATGAATGATATTTGTTCACATATAACCACTGGAATTAAATATGAAGTACCAAAAAATGGAATAAAAGATATGATTTGAAAATGTCAATTTTATTGATTAGACGTTGTTATATTTCTCCGTCCAGTAATTTTAAAATGATTATATCAAAAAAAAGAGAAATTTTAAAAACAATATACGAAGTTAGTTTGAATGTTATTCTTTGTAGGAACATTCATTTCTTTTATTTTTAAATTTAAAAGATCGAGTTAATTCAAACTTTCCAACTTTTATTAAAGTAAAAAATGATAAATTTTACAAAATTTGTGACTATAATGATGAAAATAGGGATCGGACAAAGAGCAACCGGAGGGATCCCTTGCGGGAAAAGGGCATTGTTCGCGCGTGACGGCTGATGCATGGACCGCCACGTGTCGAAGGAGCGTGTGGCTGCGGATTCAGGTAAACGAGTCGGGTCAGGAGGGCTAAGAAGATGATGTTGATTGATATATATATATATATATATATATATTCTTATGAGGGAGAAGATTGAATATTTAACTCTCCCTTTGCCTGAGGGTACAATTCTCCCATCAAACACACGTGAGTGTGGTACTTTTTATTTTTTAAGATGAAAGATGCATTGGGGAGTACTATTTTTTTTTTCTTTATTATGCCAATCTTTTTTAATAATATATACACACACGATCTATACATGTAAATTATTAAGATTTAAATTTTGATATTATATATTCGAGCTTTTAAAATCGAAACACATGTCCATTTCGAGAATTTAAGTAATATTAATATGCTTTGCTTTATTTAAATGTTTTTGTGAAAAAAAAAATAGGTTTTAGAGTTGGGAAGTTATTAACATCAACCATATTTATTCTTGATAGACATATAAATTTTGAGAATAACCGTGTCTCCTTTCAAAAAATAAGTTAAAGAATGCTTCTATTTTAGTTTATTTTATTTATTCGTTTGTAGTATGATATGCTCCATTTGTCTAGAAATGAACTCACTAGTTGCTACGTATAAATAAATAAAAAAAGAAAAAGAAAAAACGAAACACTAGTTGTTAACGATGTGAATTTATATTATTATTTTCAATTATATTAAGCTTGGATAAATTTGACATTATGCGAGACTTAGAAGGATCAATACCTATTATCTTGTTTAATAGTATCCATTTATTTGTTAAAATTGATTTATATAAATTATCTTATATACATAAGTGTAGTGATTAACTTGAATCATAGTTTTAGAAGGGGAAAACAAAAAAGAAAAAACATTTGGAGGGGAAAAAAGGCCCCAATCTAGGGATGGCAATAGATCTGGGTTAGATCCGAACCCATCCCTAATGGGGTGGGTTTTAAGACTCCTAACCTAGTTCGGTCCGGGTCCCGTATCTTCATTTTAAAACCCCCTGAACCCGCCCAGTTAGTAATTTATATATTTTGTTTATTTATTATTTTATGTAAATTTATATAATATGCATCTATATTTCAGATATAAAAGTATATATCATATAAATAGTTACTTAAAAAAATAAATATGATACTATCGTATATAAAAATAATTATATAACATTAATAATTAAGTTATGATTTCAAAATATGTGCAAATAAATATGTGAAAACGATGTTTAATTTTTTAAAAATTAAAATATGTTCATAAAAATTTGTAAATAATTCGTGATTTGATAGTACTATAATTTTTTTTCATGTTTGTAAAGTTGTAATAATATCAATTTTCTTAAAAAAAATGCTTTTTTAATTATTTTAAAAATATAAACCTAGTCTACCAGGTCCAATCCGAACACGATGGGTCCGGAACGGATCCAAAAAATCCCCGGCTGGGCCGGTCTCAAGTTTGGCCAAATCCACCCCATTGCCATCCCTACCCGAACCCCAATATTCGGATAAGAGAAGATAGTATAACCGCATCTATTTCAAAAGATAAGAGGGAGATTAGCCTATATGAAATTATAAAATTTTCATGAACTTTTTTCCCCTTTTTTCTTAATATTTTTTTGCTTTTTCTCGGAGTCAAATCATAGCATTATAATATCGATAAACGTATTTAATTATTGATTGATATTCTTATATAATTATGTAATTACCGCTAATTGTATAATTAACAAAAAAAGTTGGAAAGGTCGTTTGACTTCAAGTAATTGAAGGAAAATGAAAGACAAGTTCAATCCTTGTGATTTTGCCAAAAAAATAAAAATGACAAAAAAATAATCACTTCACAAAATTATTAGGCACAAAACTTACCCTCAATCACGATCAAAATCCATTTTTCTTGGCTACTTGCTGCTAAACACGCGTGAAGAAAGCACTCCTCAGGCCAACGCACAAGGCACACTACAGTCGGTCAATAGCAATTCATTCCTCTTTCTCGTTACATGTCTCTTTTAACATCTTATGAGCTAAAATGCATTTAAAATATACATTGACCACGTATTATTTTTATGCCCCAATCATGTAATTTATAATCCAAATATCTTTGCAATACATCCATCACACTGAATAAGACAATAGATTTAATAATTTCCAAAACATCAATTATATTGGTCGAGCTAGCCAAGGTTGCGATTAAAATGTCCCAAACAAACCCGCACCGTGCGGGTCGGGTCCGGCTGAGAACCTGCTAAACCCAGACCCATTACCACCTCTAAATTTAAGAAGGTGCTATCCCCAATTTGATTTCACTATAAGATTGAAGCCTTTTTCAAGACGTAGTTAATAGATTTTATGGCAATATATCATAGTCTCATTACTGCCCTTGTTTATTGAGGCATTCTTTCACACATCGGTGCTAAACACCAATTGACAAAGATTGAAACACATGAGAATAATTTAATTTCACTTGTTGATGTGGCATAATTATCACCGTTTGGTGTTTAAACACTAGACACCCAAAGCAACATCCATTTCTATAGAGTAAAACACTCTCAACTCAATCATGTATTTAATGGGAATGACAAATGTAATATCGGCCAAAGTAAGCAAGATCGTAGCAATAAGCACCCAAGCTTGCCATGTTGGCTTTGGTGCCATAAAACCATAGATGGAGATGTCATCAGACGATTGCTTAACAAACTTAATTAGGTCAAAGTTGTAAGTTCAAGACCTTAACTGGCTTAGAGCGATTGGACAACCTGTAAGCCAAGCCTTCACATCTAATAGTAAGCGGCAAGCTAAGGCAGCAATTTCAATTAGGGTGCTCCTCCTTACTATTTAGAAGCGAACTAGTTACGTAGTTAGTTCAGTCAGCAAGCTGAGGATGAGTTACCGAAGGAAGAAGCGGGTTTTTTCATGTGGTTCCCGATGCATTCACAAATTTTCCACTAAATACTAACTTTTTGTGTTTGATAATTGATCATATGACTGATCTAATAATTCATTATCAATTTGTGAAATATTGCTATAATTAATTGAAATATACTCAATCCTCTTTATAAAAGCATGCGCCGGCATGCCTATATCTATTTATCTATATATATATAACTCAACTACTGTGTTATTGAGGAAACCCTAAGGTGTCGGACTCAAAGAAAATAATTAAGATTGTATTGTGAAAATCATTTCCAAAGAGAAATCAAAGGTTGTGCAAAAATCATTTGTAATTGAAGAAACAGTTTATAAGATTGTTAAAAGTGACTGGATGGTCCATTACGAGACATCTTCCTTTGGATTTGAGCTATGTAAAAAAAAAATTATTACTAGACTAACACCAACAAATTGTGTGTGTGTGTGTGTATATATATATATATTTAGAAATAATGTATGTAATAACACTCATTATTACAGTAGCACGGATCGGTTTTAGAATATAAACAACTATAAAGGACGACTCTTAAGAAAATATTTAATGAAATATTTTAATTTTTTAAAAGTAACTTATCTTATGAATAATTAATTTTTGACCCCAATTATTTATATTTCTAAAATCTATCGAATACGCATAGTATATATCTATAAGTACACGGAATTAGAGATAACGTTTTTAATTTGAAATAGAGAACTTGAGTACTTGTTGAGGAATCGAGAAATTCTTCTATGTACCCGATTTGGATTCCATCAAACTTCAAACGATTTAAATTGTCCTACATAATTAATTCAATTGAAAAAACATCGATATAAAAATATAACACCGCTTGGATCATTTGATTCATATATTGGACCCAAACACTGAATTTATATAAGAATTTTTTTGAAAAAATCTATCTACTATGGTGGAATCAGCCAGCAATGAGTCACACGGCACAGTGGCTAGAGAAAAAAGGTGGATAAAGTGAAATAGGGTATCCCATTTGCTTGTCAAAATGCTTAGATATCACTGAAAGTGAAACAAATTCTGCAGAATTTTATTTTTGTACCTCAATCAATGGCTATTGTTGAAAGTGGGGATTGGGGGCCAATTAGGATCCAATATTCATATGCTGTCTGCTGGACCTTAAATAGCTTTGTGAGGAGATAAGACATTGATCAACTTGAGCATCAATGGTAAGATGAATAACGAATAGCATACCCAACTTTCAACCTCACTAAAAATTTATACATTTATATTTTTTTACAAAGCATCGCCGCTATCTAATAACTGTTTGGCATCTTTGATCTGTTTTTTACCTTTTCTCTCTCTCTTCTCTCTCTCTCTCTCCTATTTTCAACTTAATATATTATTTCTCTTTATTTTCTTATCCCCCTCTTCTCTCATACATTTATTTTAATATTTAGTTTACTTTATCTTTTTATTTACATTTTAATAATAAAACTCCATTTAATTTTTAGTCAATTTTTTTTTGTTTTTCATAATATATAAATTTAATTCAATCATTTTATATTTTTCATCATATATAAAATTATAAATTTATTAAACATGTGATCAAATTATATTTTATTTTTATTTTGTACACGCTTAGAATGTGCTACACCCGCTAAGAACTTATGAATAATTTAGGAATATTATAGGCTGACAACAGCCAAATAACCGGTCCATAATACCAAATTCGATGAGAAATAGAGCTTAATTCACTAACATATTATTAGAGCTGCAGCAACCAAGTTGGACTCAGCCTGGAAGGATTGTAACTTTTATAAGGAAAAGAACATTTTTTGACTGTTAGGTTTTTTTAATTGGGGAAGCCACATCGAGTATTCTAACTTGACTAGTTCTTCATAAAATAAGAAAAAGAATAACGAATTGTATAGTAATTAACTCCATTGGCTCTGCAAAGAATATTTTATTTTCTGTTTTTATCTTATAGTTTAGTAACTGTTGCCGTCCCACGAAGGATGCCATGTTTTTGTATTTACTTTTTAGTTTGGTCTGAAAAAAAATTCTCTCTCACAAGAAAAAGCATGGAGTTGTTGAGTATTCGAGCGTTTTAGCCTTCAATTTAAATTTGAAGTTTTAATAATATAGAAGTTCTTGTTATTAACCCAAAAACATCGTCTAATGATGAAATTCTATAATAAGCAGAAGCCATCATATGAAAACGTAAATCAAATCATGCCTTAGTAATTATCAAGTAACACTTTTTGCTCCTTCTCAATGAAAAAGGTGTGCATTAGGGCCTATCAACGGAGAGCAATTTGATCCGAATCCGATCCAAGTTTTAACATATTCGATCAATTAAAATATCTAACCGGTCAGATTGGATTATAAATATCTTTAATTCAAAATAAGTGGATCGGATATTGAAAGAAAGTAGGCCAATTCGTTAAAAATTCAAATTTGAATTTTAATAAATATAATATTATGTATATAACATTAATAAAGTCGCTTAAATATGATATAGATACACGTTATTACAATCTTTTTTTTCCAACTCAATTTTTTTAACAAAATAATGTACAGTTTTCACATATATTCTAAAATATTTATTAACTATTTAATTTTAGTTTTTATAAGAGGAATAAAATTTTTATTGGTTAGTTAATTTAAAACTTCAATTTTCTTTTTTAAAATTGCTATAGAGTCGGAGTTTTTTATTAGGTTTTGGATTCTTATCGAAGTTTGGCTTGGTAATAACGAATATAAATTTTATAGGGTTCCAGTCAAATTCGGATATTAGAAAAACTAATCGAATTCAAATTCAAACATTTCAGATTTGATCAAAATCCGAATCATTTACAGCCCTAGCGTGCGCCCTCAAATTGATTGGGCTCACCCATTGCAAAATCCAGTTATCCAATGATCCCCAAGGCCCAAAATAAGCTACCCAAATCATGGAACGGATTTTAATCTGAATTCGATTCAAATTTTAGCATATTTAATCAATTAAAATATTCGATGGATTAGATCCGTTATAAATACAAGTGGTTCGATCTGTTAAAAATTCGAATTCAAAGTTTAATAATATATTTTATTAAAACAATTACATTATATATATATATATAATATTAATAAAGATATTTAAGTAGAATGTAATATATATGTCATTAAATTACATAACGTATTCTTTTATATTTTGAAGGTAAATTTTTAACAAAATAATGTATAGTTATTCACACATATTCTAAATATTGTTCTACTTTATTTAATTTTATTTTTAACTAGGGATATATATATATATATATATATATATTAATTGGTTACTTGATTTTAAAACTCTATTGTTTTTTTAGTTATTATCAGGTTGGATTTTTTATCAGGTTTAGGATTTTTAATCAGATTCGGATTTGGTAGAAATAAACATGAATCCTATGAGATTTGGGTCAGATTCAGATACCGGAAGGCCAATTGGATTTGGATAAGAAATTTTCAGATTTGATCCGAGTCCAACCCATTGACTGCCGTATGCCCAATAAATCATAACTTCTGGCCCAGTAATACATATTTGGCCCGTTGGTAACATCTTCAGATAATCAGATCGGCCCAAAACATACTGAAAGATGTGTTAGATAATTGGAAAACGATAAACATAACAAATGGCCCAAACAAGACATATTAGGCCCGTTAGTACCATCTTAATCGAGTCCCAAAATACGGTTAGTGATATACTGAGTCTTATGGTATTGTTTAGTTTTACATTAATTGTGATAAATGACTATGAAAAGAGATGCACTTACTAGGGGCCATGCCTCCATGAAAAAGTCGTACTAGAATCAAACTCCTTCTCCGTATATCCCAAATATAATCATTTTTTGAGTTACATAATCACCATTTTTGACACAATTAACGCTTTTTATTCAGCTGATTCCATCTCCAAACGCATTTCACTTCTTCATTCTATGTGGAACTTCAAATTACATTGATTTTTGACCACGCCTCATGCATCGATTTCAAGTTTAACTATTAATTTTAATAATAATTAATCATTAATTGCTGGATTTTTGTTATTCTTACTACGAATCGGTTAAGCTTATTTAAATCTAACTAATGTATTTACCGACTGGAGATGCAAAATAAACACACCATTGCAAAATACAAGATATTTCACGAGTGTGAAGACATTCATAGAAACTAAAAGATTTAACCTTGAGGTCAGTGATTCCCACGTGTCCCACATAAAAATACACAACAACCGCCAACCTATCATTTCATTTGTTTCCAAATAAGCTGAGCGGTTTCTAACAAACTTTAACAAAACAGTGAAATGGCCCGGATGGATTAGTCAAGATTACATACATTGTTTCAACTATTCTGTACTAATAGATTTGCCCTCTTCCCAAAGAGTGGCATGAGGAGTCGTCATAGAATGGGACATGGGCAGTCCACAGGACACCAAAGGCTCATTAGTCATATCTTTTGTTTGCCGAGGCTTAACATTCAAGCGCCAATGGAACTATTGTCTAGGCGTGGATAGCAGTATAGCACCAAATTGGATTGAGAGTAGTGTAAATACTAAATAGAAAATGCCATTTTTTGATTGTTTTTTTCCCTCTTCTATTTTTTCTTTTATTCTTTTTCCTCTTTGCATTAGATTCGATGTCTCATTTTCCTCTATTATTTTTCCAAGAGGTTTCTTTGCAAAACAACAATCACATCGGCATTGGAATTTCCTATGGAAAAAAATCAGTGAATATGAGAACAAGAAATCAGATTGAGGAACTCACAGCTCGTGAATTCAATACATTGTTTCACAAAATTGTTGTTATCTATCAATACAAAAGGTATACTAAATGACATTTAACTCTAATGTTACTTCTCCTCGTTTTACACTCTCGTAAGAATCTGAAGCTGTATCCTGTTTCTTGATGATTTCTCATTCGCATTATACACCTCACAGTTCTTTTGGAACTAAAATCCAACGCCATGTCGGCATGATGGGCGCGATATTGGCCCACGACAGAAGAGCGGCTCTCTAATCTCTTAATACAAAAATGCCTTGGCATGTCATCAAATAACATCGTGAGCCAAAATGATCCTTCGCATGTCATCAAATAACCTTGTGAGCCTTCCCATAGTATCTATTGATGAAGGGCGCCTGCAATGCATATCAAACACAAAGCAAAACATCAAGTTCAAGACAAGATTTGAACAGCAATTTCAGTCATTCAAATATGCCAGGACTCGTCTAGTTGATACTTGATAGTACTAAGGTTACAAATCTTGATCACCAATAACTACAACTTCCTCGTGCTCCTCCTCAATAACTATATACAACCACACAGAGATAGTTAAATGATGCCATAATCCAAATATTTAACAAACTTCTCAAATTATTGTCACATGAATGGATGTTTTGATTGCATTTAGAAGATCAAAAAGTGGCATTTGTAATTCTAAAACTAAGAGAAAATTTGTGTGATTACACATAATTAGAGGAGGTCAGTCTTTCGACCAAAACTAATGAAGGTACAGGAAGATTTGCAGAGGCATGCAAATGATAATAGGAAGCAAAACATTACAAATAAGAGATGTACTGGTAAGTAACTAAGTGCCAAACAGGATTGCCCTAAAGATCCACATTTTGACTGGCAAATATATACTGGGTTCACCATGACAAAGGAGAGACACAAGATGCCGATGCTTCAAAGGCTTAGAAGCATAAACAAACCAAATGGATAATATTTAGTGCTAAACAACATATTATTGTCCCTTCATTCGTCTTTGCATAAACATGAGCATCAAGGGAAGCAATAAAGCTCCTAAAAATTAAGTTTGAAACCAAAAAAATCCACCACCAGAGCAAGCAAACAATAGTATTAGGAACGAGGACACTCACCTTTACATTTGACACATCAGGAGTGTCTGGTGTAGGAACAGGATAAAATTTGTAAAATCTCATATTCTCAAATGCAGCCTTGGTCTCCTCACTCATTTCAGCCAATGCCTTTTTACGGGCCTCCCTTGCCTGTATAAAAAGAAGGCAACAGTCAGTATGCATGAGAGATAGAGAAGATCAACTAGAAGTCCTTCCATAACCAAGAAACAGTACCTCACGATTAGCTTTTTTGGCTTCTCGAACTTTCGCCTTCAGAAAATCCTAGACAAAAAAGATTTTGATAATATGCAGAGTATGATGAAATAAGGAGTTCAAAACATTTGAGACATGAGCTACATGGACATTAAGTGAAGATTTACCTTGAAGGGTTCTTTTTGGTCAGCAGACAACTCCTCTTCCTCAATAAGCTTATCAGTGAACTCCTGAAATGGTCAAAAGGCTACCCTATATTAAGATTGTTTAAGAACTCCATAACGGCGTGCAGATTATGCTGTAAAACACAACCATGGAAACAAAAGTTTAAGCATACCTCTAGTTCGTCTAGTTCCCAATCAAACTCACAGAAAACCTGAAGGCAAATACAAAATTAGGTCAGCCTTCACATTCCTTTCAAAGCTCTCTAAGGTGATTTGACATTTCTAGTAAATGTTTTGAAACAAGTACAAACACCCAACCCTGTGGTCAACATCTGAACTTAATTGTCATGTTTCATGAATATACAGACCAGTATAGCAAGTATGAACTTACAGGCTTGGTATCTAATGGAAATAGGATCTCAACCACTGTGCTCTGTTCAAGTTCATCTTCCTGGAATGGATGGTAGAAGTCTGACAAAAGATGAGAAGTGCTATCAGATAAATTTTATTGAGTCTAACCAGAAGATACCTTGTGATGGTCAATATACCAGAAAGCAGCTTTTTTTTTTATTTCAATAACCACTAACACCATACAAAAATAAAGTTCAGACGTATCTATCTTACCCCTAATAACATCCAACATCTTAGTGGGGAATAAGAAAAGGCAAAGAGACGATAATTGTGGTCATGTAAAGGTTAGTTTTTACATTTTAGTTGCTAGTCTTAAATGCCCACGAAATTAGTAAGGACCAACTACTGAATACAATTTGTATACAACAAAATTCACATTGCATCCAACAAAAGCCTCGAGCTGAGAATCAGGAAAAGGTCACATTTGTGGACAGTTTGCAAGTTAAGAACACAATCATCCACAGTGAGGGTCGGTTTAGAAATAATCATACCAATATTCAAGCATATACAATTGAGACGCATGCATACAGTCAACCAGAATAGCTGCACGGCACATTAACCATAATACTCCCCTCAAAACAACCACAAAATATCATAAAACCATGGATTTCAGCCTCCTGCAGGTACTTTCTCTGCCTAGTTTAGAAAGAACTGACAGTATAGAAAGAGCATGCCATTTTGCTATCCGGACAGTGAAAAGGGAAGGAGTACAAAAGTATGATGTAGTAGCAGAATCATTCAAAAGAATGGATAGCAAGTTAACTCACAGGGTAAGCAATACTCAAACTTCTTCACACGTTCTATCTTCAAATGCTTTAGACCAGCCCTGCAACAAACATCATCAGTATATAAAGTTCAATAACCCCACCCACATCCCAGGGCTATGTTCTCTTTAAATTCCCAGAACTTTATCAATTTCCTGTTTGATCAGGCATTTAGTGGTCATTCAGAAAGTGAAAAGAAAAATCAAATTCAATGAATACAATTTTTCTTGCATGCTTTTTCCAACAAAGTACGTATCAATATTGGTTTCTTACTATAAAAAAGAACTGACAAATTGAAAGCATAAACATCTCCTAAAATCCCATTCGTCAATGGTTTCCATCACAATTTTTTCTTCAAACTGTAACAAGGGAAGTGTCATGCCCTGGTCCTGTGAGCATATTGGATGGGAGGAATGCATCATATGCAATTTGAAATTTGCTGGCAACAATTTGCCCAAAATGGATATCCAGTGTATGCACATGAGTATTATAGTCAAAGCTTACATGTTATTCACTTTTCATAAGGCATTATAATACGTCTTCTATAATCTTTTCCTCACTTAAATCAAATACCTACCCAGAAAGTCCCAATGACAAAATTGACCACCAGCATCAGCTTCCATAGAGAATAAAATTTAGCTGATTGCAATCCACTGATTTCCAAGTATGACAACAGTGAACAAGGCAAGACTAAAAATAAAGGAAATTTGATACGAGAAGCCGTTCTCACATCCATTGTTCTACATGCAACCAGATTTAAGTTCGTTGAATGCGAAAAATAAGCAGATCAGTGGCAACAAAATTGATGACAGGGAGGTTTAAGAATGTACTCAAATACACCCAATGATTTCAACACGACAGAATGCTGTAGCAAATACTAGAACTGAACACACATAACATTCTTCTCAGACAAATTTAAATATAAATGTAATTCATTTGAGTGATTTACTTCAAGGGAAAGGAGGTTGTGCAACAGCATATAATCTACCTTCTTTGAGTGCAGCTCAAGATAAATATTTGTGGTTTTTTAATTCGTTCAACTTGAGATTCCCTGCCGAAAAAAAAAAAAAATGAATAGCCATCTCAAGTTTGACAAAAATCTGCAGACAACAGAAAGAAGGAAGATATAAGACCTCTTTTCAAGGGGGATATAAGGAACCCAGTCCATTTTCATCTGTCTCATCGGCACTATTTCTTCAGTTTCTCTTTGAACAGATTTAATCCCAATCTTGTCAGAAGGAGGAAAAGGCGATACCACCTGAAAACCAAAATGATATCCATGTTAAGAGAAAAATCTCAATAGTCATAAATGAGAATACTAAATAAGAAGCGGTTACATGGAAAAAGACAACATCATTATCAACTCAACACTATACTGGCAACCACCCTTTGTGATGGCAAAGTAGCAAGCAAACTAATACCATCATAAGCTTGTATTGACCTAAAAAGATAACAATGCCTAGCAGCACCAGGTACATAGTTCACATACATTCATTTTCGCAAACCACAAACTAAAACAGCTTTATCTACAAGACATGATATGAAAGTTTCTACTGGCTATAAGTCATGGCGTTTTAAATTAATATCCTCAAAAGGAACACAAGGTGACCTTTAAACATAAATACCAGCACAAATACCTACAAGCTTTGAAATATAGCACCAGGAAAGCACACATTGCATTACATTGTTTTAACTATATGACTTCATTTTTGCACAAAAGTAAACCTAACCATGCATGATATTTTCAACATATCATCTAACCAACGCCTATCTAGCTTCTATGATCAATCAGAGGAATCCTCAATAACAAAATAAAAGAATTGTTACACAGTAAATGAAACTCTTTCTGAATAAAAAAATTTAAGGCTTACAGCAACTGCGACAGGGATCACTGTAACTTTTCCTTGACCTTGGAAAGACACCAATTGAGCTGCAGATATATAGTTGGTTAGTTGCAGACAACCCAATAGTTTTTACATAACAATATGAAGAATACAGTAGTCAGAAAGCTGTGTTGATGACTGAAGAAAGTTAAACTTGTACTGAGGCAAGAATTATGCCAGCAGTTGTAATAGAAAACAATGGTTATTCACAGCAAAACTTTAATAGAGCCAAACAAATGAACTCCAGCGACAGAACCCCTCTCGTCATTGTAAAGCTAAACCTCTCAACATATACAGTTTAAATTTTATTTGTGATATTCCCAAACAAAAATGGACAGGAAGAGCTGTAAAGGTTACTCACGTTCTGTGCATACAAAGAGGTAGACCTTCTTATTATACAATTCTCCACCCTCTTCAAATGCCTCCTGCCAAAGTCCTCAAGCAATGTTAGCAATAATTCCTTAATTCTTCAGCTTGTTTCATTATACATGTGCTCTAGGAACAGTCAACTATTGAATCGCTGGAGTAAATACTGAAGAACGTGGCAAAAATAGTAAGAGATAGCCAGATTTTGGCAACTCACTTCCAAATTGGAAAAGTTCCACTTGTATTGATATACCAAGTCAATCTGATCCCACTGGCAATAAAAAACGTACAGAGAACCAGCACATTAATCACACAATCAACAAAAACAGCATGAGAAACAATTCGATGCACAAATTCAGATAAACTATGCACATTCTAACCTCAGTGCCAACTGGAAATGCCTGCAGCCAGAGGTCCTCCTGCACAACATTACAGTGCATAAAAAATTTAGAATCTCCGAATTTTAATACAACAAAGAATAGCAGTTCTTAAATAATAGAAAACAAGGAGCACTAAAATCACCAGATGCAGAGTTACATTCTATATTAGAGTTTCTCAAAAAAGCAGGATTATGCATGAAAAAACAAAGTAAATAGTAATTTCAAACCAAACACAAATATTGAATTCAAAAAAAAAAAAAAGAAAGAAAAAAAAAGTTCGTACAAACATAATACATACACTTGATTCATTATCCTCAAGTTAAAAGATTTTACCAAATTACGCTTCTCAGAAAAGTACTCCGGCTCTTCAGGCTCGGAAACCTTAGCTCGCTTACGTCTCCCCTTGCCAGCTGCTCTGTTGCTCGGCTCCGGCTTGTCCTCGGCATTCTCCGTCCTCCCCTGGTTCTCTTCAGCCGGCTGGCTAGTGGATTGGCTAGACTCATTCTTCTGCTCCTCAGCCGAGCGGCTAGGCGATTGGCTCGGCTCGTTCTTCTGCTCCTCAGCCGGCGGCTTCTTCGCAGCAGCGCCCTTTTGCGTCGTCTTCCTCTTAGTACCCCTCCTCATTGCTTATCTTTTGTCTCACTGTGCTTTTTAGAGAGAGGGAGGAGAGAGAGAGAGAGAGAGTGAATGTGTAATGGAAATGCAGGGATTGTAGAGAGAGAAAGCTAGGGTTTGGTGAGAAACCCAAATTTGAATTAGAGAGAGGCGAAATCGGATGGCGGAAACAGGTGGATGCCCAAAACGGGAGCTTTTGACAAAATCTGCTGGCATTTATAGTGCGTGCATTTTACGCAGGTTGCAACTCGCCGTCTGGGATGTACCATTTTGGAATCATTTTTGTCTGCATGACTGATTATTAATGATTAAATTTATTCAAATAAAAAATTTGAATTAATTATTTTTTGTTAATATATTCAAATAACATTACCTTTTTTTTTATTTTAGCATCTTCCAAAAAAAAAATGTGAAAAGTTAGATTAAATTGAAATAAAAAACATCAACTTTGTTTATTAAATTTGAAGGATCAAAATAAAAGTTTGAGTTATAAATAAGGGATAAAAAGCCTTTTGTCTTCCTAACTAGCACTGTTTTTACACTTCATTAACTAAATTGTATCTTTTTACACTTTCTCATAAATTCCACGATTTTTAAACATTACCACCTTCAAACCTATTTTTTGTGAAATTAATTGTAAAAAATACCACAATCAATGAGTTTCAATGTCTTTTGGAGTTTATTTAGTTGCATTGAAATACAATATATGCAAATTTTTAAGTTTGTTTTTTTTGGCTAATATTTTCATAAAACAGAGGCATAAGGTTTAGTGTGTAAACAATTGTCGAATTTATGGGATAAAAATATAAGATGAAAAAAAAATAGTTGGCGTAAAGTAAAAATAGTCAGAGTCCAAAAAACAATGTCAAGGGTTCGAACCTTGATATTGTGAATGAAATAAATGAGTTGGAAGGGTCACCCCGTAATGGGGCTCTACAGTACCCGATCCAAATTAGTCTGTCAATGAACCGGAACCGAGTGGATAAATAAAAAAAAAATATAAGATGAAAAAAAACATAGTTGGCGTAATGTGAAAATAGTCATGGTCCAAAAAGCAAAATGTTATTATGCCTATAAATAAACTATATACTTAATTCCAAAAAAAAAAGAATATATTTCATTTATATTTGATATGCATATCAGTGTACCCGACTGCTAGATTTTTTTTTTTTTTAACTAATTTTTACAGGTTGAGAGGGATGGGCGTTACATGGATGAAACACCTCCAAACAAAATTTATTAATTCCACGTCCTAAGTCTTATGAAATTCTATATTGACACGTCACAACTGAAATTGGAGAGAAAAAATTGGATTTGTTTTTCAGGCAGCAAATTTATTTTCAAGATAAGGATCCAAGAAAGGTCAGGATATGTATATTCTCAACATCTCTAGAACAAGAATTTGCCCAAGATAATGAAGCTTCATACCGATCCCACCGTTTGTGGGCTATTGGTGAAAATATTACACACCACATTCAATGCCAGCACGGTGGCGCTGTTAATAGAGCGGATTTTAGTCCAAATTTGATATGATTTTAATTAGAATCTTACTAATATTCGATTGATTAAAATTAGATTCGATTATAAATATCTGTAATTTAAAATAAATGGGGATCGTATGTGGAATTAAACAATTTGATCCGTTAAAAATTCGAATTTGAATTTTAATAATAATACATTTTATTAAATTAATAACATTATATATAGTATGAATAAAGATATTTTAAAAAATGTAATATATATAGTATTTTAATTAATAATATACTATTCTTTATTTTTCAAGGTAATTTTTTTTGGCAAAATAATGTATATTTTTTTTACACATATTCTAACATATTTTTCTACTTTATTTAATATTTTTTTACGTGAGAGATATTTTTTTGTTACTTACGTGATTTAAAATTTTCAAGTTGTTGAAGTTGTTATAAGGTCGGATTTTTTTTTTAATCCGATTCGAACTTGATAACAATGAATATGGATCCTATAAAATTCGGATCGAATTCACATAATAAGAAAAGCAAATCGGATTCAAATTTTTCATATTTTATTCATATCCAACCCGTTAAGGTAGCCCTATCATCGTCTAAGGCCCAAATTGAGCCCGCAGACACCATCACTCGGACGTTTTCTAGTTGTTTTGGGAAGTTCATGCAATATATTGGGCAAAATTGTATTTGTGTCAATCATATTTGCTTCATTTTACAATGATATTTTTATGTCCATTGACAAATTAATATGGTACACATTGTTTTAAAATTTTTGCAATGTCGGGCCAATGGTTGGAATACGACCAAAAAATGCTTATATGGCTATCAATATGGAGATTTTTTCGCTGATGTGGTGGATCACTTAGGCGTCTAATGAGCAATAAATAATGTCATGATGCAGTACACACCATTGTTAAGTATGAATTTATTTCGAGGGAAACTTATAATATTTATATATCTATACATATATATAAAAAAATAAATATAATCGTGCAATATATACATAAAAAACTGAAAAATATTTAAGGTTGATTAAAAATAAAAAATATACACATTATAATTATTATTTTAAATGTAATTTTGAGGTTTCATTATAAATATTAACTAAACACTATTTTACTAATTTTTATTTATTTGACAAACAAATTTTTTTCAAAAATAATAGAATTGTTTTTTTCCCTGAAAATCAAAAAAAGAAAAGCATTAATATTTCATATCTTTGTCATTATTTTTTCTTATTCTTTCTTTTTTGTTTTTGTTTTTTGTTTTTGTTTTTCTCCTTCTTCAATCCCCAACCGACCCAAGCCTAAACCACCACTACAACCACTGCCAAATGCCGCTCCACCCCACCACCACCTCTAGCTCCTATCTTAGCCTCACTATGCACAACCGATCACTGTGACATCTCAATCTTTATATACTTGAAATAGGTATAATAACTATATTTACATTACAAAGTGTTGGTTTTTATAATATACGAAACTAAAAACTGAAATTATCTAGCATATGTGTGTGAAAACCGAATATCTACATTTCTATATAAAATTCAAAATTTTGTACATAATATACCTAAAATTCAAAAATTATAGGATATGTATATATTGAAATTATTAATATTATAATAATAAAGTAGGATTATTTCATTTACTACATGTATTAGACACTTGTTTACATTACATGTTAGGCAAGATTAGGACATACATCATTTGCATCAATAATTTTTAAGAAGTAAGACATTTGAACCAATAATTTTTAGCTAAGGAAATCTTCAATATATAAGGAACACTCGTAGAAATACTTGTCTTCATCATCATAAACCCTAGGACACTTGAAGAAGAAAACACACTTGTGCACTTACTTGGCCTAGTAATCATGAATATTTTGATAATTACTTACAAGTATTTTTCCTAATCCAAGGGCTATAATCGTGCCCTTAACCCTTGATTAATTTAGCCAAAGAAACACACATGTAGATATGATACAAATAGGATTCTTTACACCTAAACTCTTATCATATCTTACTTGAACACTTAGATGACCTAAAATTTTGCCACAACAAATTTTTTTGAAAATGACAAAGGATTTGCCAATTTAATAATGTTTGTGTCTTGAGCAAACACCTATAAATAGGGATCTTCCCCCCCTCAATTAGAAAACACAACACACACTTGACACACACACAAACACACACGATATACACTATACACACACAGCAGCAGCAGCTACCCATATACACACACGCCACACACACTCACACATACATACAAGAAAATTCCCCAAAGCGGCTATACCATATTAGAAGATATGTCCTAATCCTAGATTCCCTATATGCTTTAGATGCAATTCCATTTCATTTAAGTAGTTAATTCATGCCTAGATATCCACATGTTTGTGTTTAGTTATTTTATGAAAGTACGCATGTACATGTTTTAGTTATGTGTACATGTAGTAACTTAGGACTTGCCTATATGCTCATGCATATGCACACATATTTAAGAACTAGGGTTGTTCTTTTAATTATTTTGAAAACTATAAGTATGTATCTAGGCATAAATATTGCCCATACACGTTCTTATGCACAATAATTTCTTAAAAATAGGTAATAAGCACAAGTTAGTTTACTTATCACCTCTAGGCAATATGTTATAACCATATAAGTCTAGTTAACTACATTATTCCTTAACTAATAACTACTAGTCATAAACAATTACAGCATAATATTCTAACCCTAATCATTAATGCAAACTTTAGACGATTTTCAGGATGACATAAACTTGGCGAGACAATAACTCTAAGGTGAGGGTCTTTACTCTCTTTTTTGGAGGCTTTGAACTATATACTATAAATATTATGTCGTATGGCCACCCTGTTTGATTTATGTTATCCGATTCCTTTACATTTTAAGTTCAATATTGCAATAAAATGTGATTTTGTTTTCTAATTCAAGTTATAACCAAAAGTTATGATTTTGTAAAGTGAGCTATTCTGTCTTGATATGGTCTATTGATAGCCTTGGGGACACCCTTGGAAAGTTCGGGTCCAGGTACTTATAAGAGGGTTTTATCGGGCGAAACGAACCATTGATGAACCTTCTTATATGATACCATCTTATGGGATCCAATTCCTACATACAACCGGGGGTTGACTATAGTAGGATTAGGTCAGTGTATTACACGAACGCGTGGTACATCTCAGTTCAGTTAATGTTGAGATTGCTCCTTGACGAGGGAGGCATAAGTGTTTTAGCTATCATTTATTTGTTAAGGTTGGAGATTCCGTCCTGAGCTCACTATCTGTATTATTTAGTTTGTTAATAAAACACACATTCACACTACTTTACACTTTGTCATGATTTATCAAGTTTTGAATATTATTTCTGTTATAATTTATTTATGCCTATAAACAACCTCGCTAAGTCATTTGGACTTATCACCTTGTTCCTTTCTATTCACTGCCTCAGACGCAGAATAAAGGATCTCCGTAGGACGATATCAAGCCTCAGTTGCTAAATTCCTTGTTTGGTCTATTAGAACCGTAGCTAGAAAAGTTTATGTTTTGCTATTCTATATTACAAGTTCAGTTTTGCTAATGTTGTACTTTGTTGTACCTACTATCTCATAAATAATAATCACACTATGATTTTACCTTGCCTCCGTTGAGCCCTTAAAAGTATTTTGGATTGAGATGTTCATATTGGGTATCTAACACAACTTAGGTACTCGATATGATCGTCAATGGGCTCCAATTTATGGGAAAGGCCATTACGAGAGGGGCACCACAATCACCCTCTTTTCCACCACTAGTTCAACCCGTCTCAACTACCCTAGCAAGTCCCAAACCCAAACCGTCTAGGGAATTAGTCGGGAGGGAGTAAAGAGAAAGTGAGACGGCAAAATCTAAATAGAGAAGTTGTAAGTTTTTATCCTTATAGTGATGGTGGAAGAGGGTTGAGTTTTCATTACCCAATTCTATGAATTTTGTTTAAATTATCAATTCAAATAAGGACTTCGGCCTTGGGTTGGCGAGATCTGGTAGCGACGATATCAGTATGGCGGTGGCGATGCTGACGAAGTGGGGATGGTAGCGAGAAAGAAGATGAAGAAAATGGGATGGGATGGGATGGGGTGGGGTGGGGTGGGGTGGGGGAATGGAGAAAGGATAAGACCTAAATCCTAAAAAATATTTATTGAGTTGGCATCCTACATGGCATAATCAATGTTTTAAAAATTAGATCGAATATAGAATTAATAGCCTTACTAGTTACTAGTTTGATTGGTTCAACTAATTCAACTGGATATAGCTAAGGATGACAATTGATCTGGGTTTCGTGGGTCCCTGACTCGGACCCAACCCACTTGGGGCGGGTCTAGAACCAATAATATGGTCTTAAGGCGTGTCACGGGTCTGAATGCGGGTTTGGGTCGGGTCTCGGGTCTAGCAGATTCGAGCCTAACCTGACATGTATATATATATATATAATATTAATATATTTATAATATACAATATAATTTTATTAAGTTTTCAATTTCTTTTTATCTCTCCACTCTATTAACTCCTCACCTAATCTCATAACCGAGCTCGACTCATTCTCAAAATTCCAACTTGAATTTGATGCGCCCATTTGTTTAGATCTCTAGCACTTGAGCTCAAAGCAGATAATTGAAGTTCTAGCTCGAACTCGATATTAACAAGCCAAAGTTCAAGCTCAAGCTCGAAATCGAGCTTGATTATTTGAAAAATATTAAAAAGGGAAAAAATAATAAAAAGCTTAGAAGCCACTCTAGAGCTTTTCGAGTACAATCACAAAAGAGTTGGATCTTAGCTCATATAATAGTTTGAGCTCGAAAACCTTAAGTTCAAATTGAAATGGTTCACAAAATTTGAAAGATAGTTCACGAGTGGGTTCAAGCTTAACTTATATCCCTTCTTGTTGGTGTTTCTCATGTTGCCGAATAGGTTTAATATTTCTGAAAATTTGGATTTTGTTGGAAATGAGCTTTGTTTTGTTGATATTTATAGGTGTTTAATCTAGGATGGGTCCATTTTTGATGTAATCCATAGATAAAGCCCATTTAATGTTATGTAATGTGTTAAAAGATAAGTGTTAAATATCCCACATAGGATTTTTAACCTTGACATTACCTATTTATATGTGGTCAAGTATTGATTAAGTGTAAACTAATCAACACAGTACCACATACTAGAAGTACAACACATGCGCATCACCAATTGAAATGTATTTTCATTCTGAGAGAGAGAGAAAATTTATTGGGTGTCCTCACAATTAAGAACAAAAAGGAAAAAAAACCAGATAGATTTCTTGATATAAATTTTTTTAGGGTAAATCCCCACCCAAAACACGAGATAAGGGATTCTCCAAGTGCCACGCATCTTTTGAATTAAGATGCTTATTGAGATTAAAACATAAACAATGAGATACTATCCTTATTAACAAGGCATCACTACACGTTAATTGATATAACAATTAAAGGAATTGATAAAGGATCACATGTTGGAGAAAAGAGAAATGGGTGAATTGATTTTCATCAAAAATGAATACAAATATAAATACAGTACTATAAATTTTGAAACCAAGGGAAACAAAATATTAGATGCACCTAATTAATGACCACTACAGGAACAATTAAAACAAAGGAAGGAATACTATATGCATATAAATAATAATCACTTATTCAATAACTATTGTTGGGAAAGAGTGTTCACGTCCAAAAAATAAATATAATATAATAAGACAACATGTTGGCTAGCCACTTTCTTGATAGATCTCTCTATAAACCAATAGGATCCTCTATTTCAAAATTGTGTTTTATCCTCTATTGCATACTACGCATTCATGTTATTTGTATAAAATTATTTCCTTAATTATATACTTCACCTGTGATCTTTGCAATTGATGCGTATAAACACGTTAAAATAGGAAATGAAACATAGTTCCAAATAGAGGATATCGAGTGCTCTATAAATACAACCATCTCAAACCTTTTTGTTAGCACAATACATCTTCATTATACGACTACTCATAAGATTGTGGAATAATGACAAAGATCCAAATCCCTAGTAGCATCATCATCTTGCTCTGCATTTTTGCCTTAGGTTCTTCCCTTTTGCTTCTATCTCAATTTCAATGAATATGTAACATATACCACTTGTTTTCGCATATAATATTACTACACGTTCAGTTCAGGATCAATGATCAATTCTATTCCACCATCTATCTTTTTTGCCACCTTGAGAAGAAAGAATATTCCCTATGCAACTATCATGGTTTTGAGTAGAATTTTATATAGAAATTTTAAGAAGACTTTTGTTTCCTGATAAACAAAAGACTACTAAAAAATAGCACCCCTTCCATTAATGGTAAGATACAACGCAAATTCAACGAAATTCACCACAAAATATAGTCTTGCGATAGATTTCGTCCACCACAAATCTGTTTGTATATGCTTCGTCATCGATCATTTGTACTTTCACCCTTAATTTTAATTCGCTAGAATTACGTCATAAAACCATCGCGAATATAAGTACTTGTGGTGGAATTTTATATCCTATCACAAAATTTTCATCAATAAAGGGCATGCTTTGTCATAGTGGCCCCACTGTTTTTAGGATATGTGCTCAAAACATAATCCATTAATGTATTACTGTATCTTTTTTTTTCCTTATGGTGCTTTATCATAATATTTTGGCCAAATTGCATAAAAATCCCATGTGGTTTAGTGAAGTTGCTAAAAACCCCCTACGGTTTAAACATAGGTGAAAATCCCATTGTGGTTATGAAAATCCAGCACGCTTGCCCCCTCCATCTTCTTCCATTAAGTCAAATTTAACGCCATTAAATTTTATATAGAAATACCCGTTATGCCCTTATCTTATGAGCTGTTGGATTTTAAATTAGGAAATGAAATGTCTAGATTGATCTTTAAATTGAAACATACAATATTTAAATAAAAATAATAAATCAAATATGTAATATAATATAATTATATATACACACACACACACATACACATATATAATCACACCCGCGTGCGCACAGTCAGAAACACACACACACACACACATATATTTATATATACACACACACACACACGGAGATACTCCCAAAGGTGGGATGAAGAGGAAGAAAAAGGTGAAAGAAAATAAAGAAGAAAGAAAAAAGGGTTTGGTGTTTTTTTTTTGTTTGGTTTTTTCTTTTCCTTTTTTTTACCAATAAATGTTTTAGATCTCGAAATGGGGAGATGAGAGATTTGTTAAAGTATCCCTAAATTAAAAATATCACTTCAATAGATTTAGATCCGAGCATGGCATGTTGAAAATTTGGGCAATGATTTTTGGGCTTTAGATCAGCTCGAGGAATGTGATGAAGATCTGAGCATGGAATTTGGAGGGAGGAAGAAGAGGGTTGAAGACTCTAAACAGAAGGAGAAAAACAGAAAAAAAAAAAACAAGAAAAAACAAAAAGAAGTAGAAGAAGAAACTATGCAAGAGAGAGATGAGAGAGAGATATTAGGGAAAATTGAATTTAATTATCTTTTTAGATTTATTTTAATTTAAGATTTTATATATTATTTTAATAAAATAAAAAAAGGATGAAAATTTTTGAAAAAGGTAAAGAAAATATTCCTACTATTATAAAAAAGTTATGATTTGATTGTTTTATTATTTTCTAAAAGAAAATAAGAGAATACTTTTTTAAGATAATTAAAATAAAATAGTATTGAATTTATATTGTAATTTTATAATTTAAAATAAATATAAATATGCTAATTAAAATAAATATAAAAATAATGTCAGATTTTAGGTTATTTTAATCAAAATAAAATAGTAATGAATTTATATTGAAATTTTATAATTTAAAATAGACATAAATATGCTAATTGAAATAAATATAAAAATACTATCAGATTTTAGGTTATTTTAATTAAAATAAAAAAGTACTGAATTTATATTGAAATTTTATAATTTAAAATAAATATAAAAATAATGTCAAAGTATAGATTATTTTAATTAAAATAAAATAGTAATGAATTTATATTGCAATTTTATAATTTAAAATAAATATAAATATACTTATTAAAATAAATATAAAAAATAATGTCAGATTTTAGGTTATTTTAAAATTTTAACAAATTGAAAGGACTTATTTGCAATATTAGATAATATATTTAAATTTATAAAAAAAATAGAATATACTAGTAAATATACTTTTAGGGGCATTTCAATCATTAACTACTACTTCAAAGCCAAAAAAGTGCAAAATTGCATGCATAAACGTACCTTAGGTGTGTACTATTCATACTCTGTTACTGAGGTATAATGTGCAATGTTTTTTGAACCATAGGGGGCTTTTCGATTATTTTTAAATCATAGGGGTTTTTAGCAACTTCGCAAAACCACAGGGGGATTTTATGCATTTTAGCTTGGAGTTTTTATTTATTTATTTTATTTGTGAAATTGCATTTTTCTTCAATGATTATTATTACACATTAGGTCAACAAAAAGCTACATCAGAGAAATGCAATTTAGAGTTGGGGTGTGCTCCAAATGAATTTGATTGCTGGCATGACTACAAGCACAAGTATCACGGGCTCGAAGGATGTGCAACCAAACAAACCAACAATTGTTGTCATTACTAGTGCAAATTTGATTAGGAGACTAACAAGCCATGCCCGAAACCAGCTGCTACAAATTTTTAATGAGAACAATCTAAAATTTTGGCTTATTTCATAAGGTGAAAGGCTCATTTTTATAAGTATTGTAATGGAATGTTGTGAATAGACTATATGAAATGATCTACTAGCGCGACTTATCACGTGCTCAGCTATTCTATTTATTTAATTTTTTTTTTGTGAGTCATTTCCATTACTACTGCAATTGTTAATTTTTGATCTGTATATGATTGCTAGAATAGCATGTCAATTGGTTTTTCATGAAAATTTTCTTTCAACACTATCAATTAATTCAAATGCTGGTGAATTTGCCATGGATAATTATCATCTCAAATTGCAACCAAATTGCAATTGAAAGCAGAAAAGAAAAATGATAAAAGGATTTATAATAAAATTTGACATTGTTTTGCCAAAAAATACTAAAAGAAATATCAAAATTAAAAAGTAAGATCGATATCGGACTTAGAATGAAAATAAAGAAATAATATTATCATTTGAGATGCATTTTTTCATTCCCTCTGCCACTCCCCCCTGGAAAAAATGTGTGTTTAAATTTTGTGAAGATTATCTTTCACAATCCCATACGTCTTTTAACAGCTCTTATTGTAACTTTTGTTTCCCGATAAACAAAAGACTACTGGAAAATAGCATCCACTCCATGAATCATAAAATACAACATAAATTCAATGAAATTCACCACAAAATGTTGTTTTGTGATATATTTTGTCCACCACAAATCTATTAGTATATGTTATTTCATCAATCAATTGTAGTTTCACTCTTAATTTTGATTTGCTAGAATTCCAGTCATAAAACCGTCGCAAAATATAGGTACTTATTATGGAATTTTATATCCTATCAAAAAAATTTCATCAATAAAGGGCATGCTTTATCATAGTGGACCCACCGTTTTTAGGATATGTGCTCAAAACATAATCCATTAATGTATTATTGTATTTTTTTTGCCTTGTGGTGCTCTCTAACAGTGTTTTCATTTATTTGTTTATTTTATTTGTGATAACATATCTGAATTCCATCTTTCTTGAATGATTATTATTACACATTAGATCAACAAATAGCTACATCAGAGAACTGCAATTTAGAGTTGGGGTGTACTCCAAGTGAATTTGATTGCTGGCGTGACTGCAAGCACAAGTATCACAGGCTTAGAGGATGTGTGACCAAACAAACCAACGACTGCTATCGTTACCAATGCAAATTTGATTCTAAGGCTAACAAGCCATGCCCGAAACCAGCTGCTGCAATTTTTTAATGA
>JAOWBU010000135.1:0-50000 GCA_026212405.1 Petrea volubilis | reverse complement strand
TTTTTATTTTCTTATTTTCATCCGATTTCGTTGATTTGGGCTGATTGAAAATGACCACCAATTCGTCTGTCTTTATCTTGTTTTTCTTCCGATAGAAATCTGAAGCTTCCTTCGCGACGACCGGCAATTGTATGTGAGAACTGTCTCTACTCATTGGAACAAGATGCCAGAGTAAGAGCTTTCCATATCACAGATCCGAGAGGCGTGCTGGAAATGCTTCTTGTGTTCTTGGAAGAAAGAGGAAACAAAATGATTGCTCATCCTTCATTTGACAATTCTAAGGTAGCTCTAATATTCACGCCACTAAGCCTGTTGCCCCGTGATAGGGGCTTGAACTTGATATTATTGAGGTGTTGGGTTCTAATCCCACCCCCCCCCCACCCCCCGCGGGGCCCTAGGTGAGTTTATGCTTGTGTCGTTCAAGTTGACATTTTTAAGGTGCTTTCAGTGGATTGTATAAAAAAAATCCCGGGAATCACTGTATTTGCATGCTTGGAAAATATGAATCACCTGAGACTAATAATGTTGGTTCTAGGATTCAGATAGGATTACTCCACATTTAGGGACATGGAAGGGCCACTCTGTGACCAAGCGAAGCGGTGTTTATGGGGCTACAATAGCCGAAGCCGATACAATTGCTGTACTCGAAATGAATGAGGATGGTCAGCTCATTCAGGTACGTGCGCACACACAGACACACATTTGTATATGTGATGAATTGATGCTGCCTCAGAATGTCAAGACCTGTACATATGTTTAGTGGCTCAGCCACATTGAAGCGAGTGATCTTTCTACAACATTCTAAATAAATTTTCCTTTTTTTTTCCAAACGCGTGCAGGACATAAAATCTACATGGGTGGGCAGCGATGTCACCACCACTGTACACTGGACGGGTTCCGTCTCTAACAACTTGATCACCTTCGACGGTGGTTTCCAGCTGACTCTGTTGCCCGGAGGCATTTACATGGGATGCCCTTCGGATATCGCAAAGAGCGTGCAAGAATCCAAGTCGTTCCACTTGGAGTTTTGTTGGCTCGAGTCGCCGGGCAAGAGACAGAGATTGGTCCGCACGTACGATGTGGAGGGCTTGGCCGTCTCATCGACATATTTTCTTGAAATCAAAGAGTCGAGTTAGTTTCATTTTTTTTGTTCTTTGCTTTTTCCGTGTCAGTTTTCAGATGCTACATTTGATGCAATACATCGGGTGATTCGAATCTTAGTGGGTGCGATGTGTTAGTTTTGTGGACTTGATAGGTAGAAAGTCTAGTAGAAAATCGTGGCACGTGTTGATAAGTGCAGTACAAGATGATAGAACCATAAACGTGCAGGAGAGAAATTCGAATTGTTTTTTTTTGGATCCCTAACCCCAACTTTATCTTATGTTTGGGTTGTTGGATTGAATTAGATCCACAATTTTTATTAAATATTTTGTTCGTTTTGACATTGTTAAACGACAAAAACATCGAGCTGGATTCATTATTAAGGTTGGGATATGATAGTGGATCATGTTCTTGAAGTATATAATGTGTAATGACAAGTCATTATTCGAATTTGAAAATGGTGTAAAAGACTAATATAATCTTTAATTTGTTTCAAAATTTATTCTCACTTTTTTTTGGCATGTGAGAGAAAAAAATAAGAAATATACATAGCAACATAATCTATTGCTGTTGATCATGCTAATCAAACAAATTATTGAACTACTAAGTTTTAGTGGGCTAAAAAGGTGTCCAAGTTTATGTTAATTACAATTTAACACTATGATTTGAAGCAAAAAAGACCTAAAAGTATTGGAAATTCTTTTAGCTTGAGTCGTTTATTTATTATACAAGACAAAATATGTATGTACTCTTAAGTTGTTTATTTAGTTCATCTTATTTTAAGAGTATATCCTCTCGAAACTTAAGATATTCTTGTAAATATTATTAAAAATATTCAAAAAAATAATTTTTCTATAATCATAATAATCAATCCACCTATCAAGAGATACGTTTATCGAGCTTGACAAAATTTCTCGATCATTTTTATAATTCCACCAACCACTATACATTTATCACCATTTATAATTCGTTAACATCACTATTTTTTTTATAAAAAAAAAAATTGATTTCATATATAGCTTATATCTTTTGGACTTGTCAAGATTATATGAATTCCTTTTCAAAACTCCACTGAAAATAATAGGAATACAACTTGCAATTATGTTCAACCTCGATGAATGATGAATTTTGATTAAATTGATGTATACCTCAAGAAATATTTACAATTTTTATAATTATTTTATAATTATATTATACCTCAAGGCATATAAATTTAATTTGTCCTTTCCATTATTAGCAGTTAACACATCAATTTCACCGAAACCCAATTTGTTGTACAAGAAATCATCAAAAAAACACCAAACATGTGATAATATTTATAGTATGACCCACCCAAAAAAAAAAATGAGGGTATGTTAATATTAAAGAGTGTCAATGGGAAATTATTGAAAAATGACATGATTTTATGGAGCAAATTTCTTCACGTTTTAAACTTAGACCAAAAGGAGTGTGTGTTCTTTTATATACAACATAATATAAGTTATCAATATATATATATATATATAATATAATAAATAATAATCCATTTGCTTTGGTCACTTTTCAAGAGCAATCAACGCCATTGAAGAGAGAGAGAGAGAGAGAGAGAGAGAGAGAGGAGACAAGAAGTTGCTGTAATGACTCATAGTTCAGAGTTTAGAGATAATGTAATAACAACTGCATTGGGCCCCACACTCTGTAGTTGCTTCTTTCTTTTTCCTTTTCCATCCATCTATATATAGACATATATATACACACATATACATATACACGCACAAACACACATATATACGTGTGTGTAGATTTCAGTGGAGTAATTGAGAAGAAGAAGCGGAACCCACTACTTTTTTTTTCAGAGAAATCATCGGATAAAAATCGAAGCTTTTCATCTTCTCTTGCTTTGATCTCTCTCTCTCTCTCTCTCTCCAAATCAAAAAAACAATCAAGAAAGCCATGGGCGAGACTGTCAGAGATTCGTCGGCGGCGGCGGCCCCGAGAGCCAAGCCGACAATCATGGTGCCGCCACGTGGCTCCATGGAGTTCCTCTTCGCGAACGGGTCGGGGCCCGGGTTTAGCCCCGGCCCGATGACACTCCTCGCGAGCTACTTCCCGGAGCAGGGCTCGTTTTCTTTCTCCCAGCTCTTAGCCGGAGCCATGGCTTCCCCACTCGCTGCGAAGCCGAGTTTTACGCCGGCTAATGATTCTCGGACAGAAGTGAAAGATGGGAGCCCGGCGGTGGCGCCGCTGCCACCACCTCCGCCGCAGATGGAGAGCCTCAGCCCTGTTTTCATGTTCCCGCCGGGGCTGAGCCCTACTGGGCTGCTTAACTCACCAGGGTTTTTATCCCCACTTCAGGTAATCTAATCACTTGGTGAATTTGATCATTTTTGTGTAGAACTGTATTCAGATTCATGAAATTCGTGGGATTACAGCTCATGGGATTGGAAAAAGATGGGAACTTTATAAGAATTTGAATGAATTATGTTATGTTTCTTTCAGCTTCATACATATAGACTTATGGGCCTTATTAAATCGAAATCCCCAAATTTTAGCTCAATTTCAAGAAATTGAAGCCTTGGAATCAGAATAAGAAATGATCCCATCTGAATTTAGGATTCTGTAACTTTTGACATTTAAGTAAACATAATAAGGTTTGCATTTATGTAATTCTTAGTTAACTAGTGCCAAAAATACTTGGTCGGATTCTTGGCGTTTTGGGTGAATTTAGGGATGTAAAGAGTTGGATTAGGTAACATGAATTTGGTATCTATTGAATGACCGCCTCATCTAAAGGCTTAAACTGTTAGAGAGTAGAGTCATCAGATATCTATTATCGCCAACAGTATCTTGCTCATATTTCAATCGGCCTAGGAATCTCAGGATCAACATTTTCGTCATGTTCACTTTGTGCATGTTGTTAGTGTGGAGTAGAATGTTGGATGTTTTGCTGGTTATATTCTGTGGTTCAAATAATTCTAATTATCCTAGATTGATGGATAAAATACTTTCGCTGGAATAATTTCCGAGGTGACAGAGACGGAGTCAGGGACTTTACATGTATTTTTATTAAAATTCAAAATCCAATCCCCCCCCCCCCCCCACCCAAAACCAACAAGAAGAATCTCTTTTATGTATTCTAAGGATTCGATCTTGAGCCCGCAAATAAAAGTTTCTCACTTTGTTCCTGGGAGATGGTACAGGGACAGCGGCAAGAATTTAATCGGGGGTCTGCGTGCGTGTGTGTGTTGTTTTGGGGTTTTTTTTTTTTTTGGGGGGGGGGGGGGGGGGATTGAAGGGGAGTTCTTTAATATATCCAAGGTAAAATTTTCATTTTAAAGGGACCAAAATGTTAGAAAAATATATCTAAAATAATTTTTTTTGTGTGTGTGGCGTAGGGATGGCAATGGGTCCGGGGGCGGGTTTGAAGACTCCTAACCGGGTCCGGAGCAAGTCCTGGGTCTTCATTTTTTGAATCCGGACCCACCCCGAACCCCCCCCCAGTTAGTAATTTATATATTTTTTTATTTATTATTTTATGTAAATTTATATAGTATACATCTATATTTCATATATAAAAGTATATATTATATAAATAGTTACTTAAAAAAATAAATATGACATTCTTGTATATAAAAATAATTATATAATATTAATAATTAGGTTATGATTTCAAAATATGTACAAATAAATATGTGATAATGATGTTTAATTTTTAAAAAATTAAAATATGTTCATAAAAATTTGTAAATAACTAGTGTTTTAGTAGTGCTATTATTTTTTTTAATATTTATAAAGTTGTAATAATATCAATTTTCTTAAAAAATATATATATTTTTAATTATTTTTAAAACATAAATCGGGTCTACCGGGTCCAGGCCTGGGTCCAAAATTCCCCGGCGGGGCAGGTCCCGGGTTTGGTCAAACCCGCCCTGTTGCCATCCCTAGTGTGGCGGGGTGGGGGGCGGTTATGTAGCTCCGGTCCTGGAACTCACTTTGGTATGCGATAAATAATCACTAATTGTGTCTTAAATTTCATGCAGAGCCCGTTTGGAATGTCCCACCAGCAAGCTCTAGCACACGTTACAGCACAGGCAGCATTATCCCAATCTTTCATGCAAATGCAAGCCCAAATTCAGCACTCCTCATCTACAGATGCTCCTGAACCATCGGCAAACCCTTCGTCATCTGCAGCCAATGAAACTTCGACATATCAGCAAAATCCTTCACAACCCGAACCAGAGAGTTCCAAGCTGGAGTCGTCTGATGTCTCTCAAGCTGATAAAAAACCTGCATATGTTGCTGGTGATAATAAACCAGCTAGTGACGGCTATAACTGGAGAAAATATGGACAGAAACATGTCAAGGCAAGTGAATGTCCTAGGAGTTACTATAAGTGCACGCATCTCAATTGTCCGGTCAAGAAGAAAGTTGAACGGTCTTTAGATGGTCATATTTCTGAGATTACATATAAGGGACAGCACAACCATGATCCTCCTCAGCCTAATAAACGGGTGAAGGATAGTTTGGATAAGGACAGAACAGTAAATTCGCAGGTCAAGCCCATTTTGGCCTCACCAGATCAGACTGAAACCGATAGGATGAGCGAGGGTGTAACTGTCAATTCTCAACAGTCATCTGAGCATCATTTCGTTGCTAGTCATAATGATGATGTAAGGGATGCTGCTATAGTTGTAGACGAGGGGGATGATGATGAACCGGTTGCTAAAAGAAGGTAAATTTATATTTTTGTCTATACCTGTTCTCTCCTTTCCTCTGGTCATCTTTTAGGTCAATTACACTGTCTTGTCGTCCCGTGTAACTCTCTGTAATTACACAAACTCCCAGTCTTGGTTACAAGATTACAAATACCCCATTTTTGACCTTCGAAATTTAATTATAACTTGTAAAATTTATCAAGAAACTAGAATAACATCATCCAAATATGTGAGAATAGTTTGAAAAGTTTACTAAAACAGTAAGATCATTTAACTATGTGTAATGATTGAGAAAATGGGATAACTATAAGTTCAAGATATGTCACAAGGGAGGCATGTGTAATTTTAAAATCGAGAGGGGATACTTATGTAATTGCATATAGTCATAGGGGAGGGCATTGTAGTTATTATTCCTTTTCTTTTTCTTTTTTTTTTTCCAAAAAAAAAAAAAAGTGAAACCTGTTTGTTCCCTTGGAGATGCAGGAGCGTGGATATCAGGCCATCCAATCCAGTTCTATCACAGGCAACTGCGGCAGATTCGAAGATTGTCTTGCAGACGAGGAGTGAAGTTGATCTATTGGATGATGGATACAGATGGAGAAAATACGGGCAGAAAGTGGTTAAAGGGAATCCTTTCCCAAGGTTTGTGATTGTTTGATGAATTTTGAAGTCGATATATGCTGGTTATTCTTGATTTTCAAAATTCGGTCTCCTAGTCTCCCCGTGTTTGTTACAAATATAAAGCAAAGTTCGACTTAACGAATTTAGAGACAAAAATTTCATGTCATGGGCATTATTGAGCTAATGTTTCAATGGTTGGTATACTTTGGGAACGGCTTTTGAAGTTCACTTCTGAAGTCTTGGTAAATTGGCACCACTTGGTATGTCATGCTGATGTGTGTGTGTGTGTGTGTGTGTGTGTTTTGGTTGGATTGTTAAAACATTAAAGTACATCAGGATTTGAAGAAAGCCATAAGAAAAAAAAAATAATAGTAAATAAGTTTTAGGATTAGTATATGCAATAATAAAGTGGTTTCCCTTGTAACTATGGACGATTAGAGTAATATTTCAAAATTACTCATACCTCCCCTGTAACTTTTTTCCACCTAACACTTACCCTCTTTTGTTTATTATTAAATCTAGTTAAACTAATGCTATAATTCAAGTTTTATTGACTTTCCAAATCGTCCTCGCATGTTTGGTTGATGTTACCGGTGCCTACTAGTAAACTTTTTCCAACTTTGATTAAATTTTGATGATAAAAGGGGTATATTTGTAATTTTCGATGGTTTTTGCCAAGTGAAAACTATATGGAAGAGGTTTTTAACATGACATGCCATTATCTTAGCAGTTCTTAAGGTTGATTGCAGCTCCTATGAACTATCATTCCTTATGCATTCATATAATCTAAGACAACATGTACTACATTTTTTGGCTTCTGCAGGAGTTACTATAGATGTACGTATGCAGGGTGCAACGTGCGTAAACACGTAGAGAGGTCTTCGGCTGACCCCAAAGCCGTCATTACGACATACGAGGGCAAGCACAATCATGACATCCCGGTGGGTAGATACGGCAGCCACAGCACAGGCAGTGCCGCAGGTGGTCAACAGTTAAAACCACAAAAGACTGTGTCGGTGAAGAATCCTTCAATAAACAAAGAGATCGATTGTGGGAACAAGGACCAAATACCGATCACTCTGCAGCTCAAAGACGAACGAATAGCAGCATGATCTCTCTCTCTCTCTCTCTCTCTCTAGCCCACACCATGAATAATACTGTAAGAATGCATGAGAGGTATAGTCTCTTTTTTGTATGTGTCCCCAACTATTTTGGTACTCATGATTTTGATAGTTTGACAAAAAAGTGATGTATGTTGAAGTATTGGGATTAATAGCTTTTTCCTCAGATCTTTCTTTATTACTTCTGTCGTTTTGTGTGTGTGTGTGTGTGTGTGTGTTTTCAGCATATTCCACATTGTATTTAAGATATATATGGTACTACCCATTACTTGTCCTGGTTATAAAGATCCTCTCTATCCATCAATGTCGAGGATAATTGTAATAAAGAGTCGAGGATAATTGTAATTTCAATCGATAGAGGATGGTTTTTTTGTATTTGAAGCAAATCGCGAATTTGTTGTAATCATCCCTATATTAACATTTGTCATCCAAGAAGAAAATGAAAGTGTAGGATAAGAAAAGCGAGCCAAATAACTTCCCTTTTCATTTTCTTTTCTCCTTTTTAGTTTTTCGTGCAATTATATTATATTTTTCCTTGTTATCAAACAGTAAAATATTGTTTTATATAGAATATTTTCATAGTTATTATTATTATTATTATTAACCATTTAGTTTTCGATCTGCTAGTCGATTAATTCGAACTTGGGTATTGCAATCTGTAGAGGCTTATCTAGCTGTTCTTTGTACAACTTCGAGGTTTGAACTCTAAACATTGTTTGAAAAATTTAGTGTCTCATCCCGTTAGATCAATAAGATGAGTTGAGCTCGACTCAATGAAAATTCGAGCCTAGCTAAGCTTGACTAAGATCGAATTTTCGCATAATTTGCGTAGTTCAAGTTTGAAATCGAGTTCAAAATTTTTTTTTTAAGAAAATGATAAAGATATAATTTATTTTGCTTTTTATTTTTTAAAAATTATTATTCATAATTAAAAATATAAATAAATTAATATAATATAATAATATTATGGATTAATATACATATATATTACTAGTATAATAAATATATATTGATAAAATAATATATATTAATAATAGAAAATATATATTCTTAAAAATTTTTAGCTTGCGAACGAGTCTCGAGCCTTAAAACAAAAAGTTTGAGATCGGCCCAAGGTCAAGTTCAAAACAACTCTAGCAAGCTCGAGTCGGCTTACAAAGCTCGCGATCCCGATTCGATTCGTTTGCTACCCCACAGTAGTTGGTATATTTTTCATAGTTATTGTTATGCTAAAATATTGCTTATAACAAACATTAGCCGTGGTCGTTAATTATGATTTCTTACCAAATCTTGCTTATAATGTTTGCTTTATTTTGAGCCGTTGACACTTGGCCTATATTTCTTGAACTTCAACCGTCAACCAACGGAAATTCGAAATCCAACTACTCAACGGTCAAATTTCACCCATAATTCCTTTTTTTTACTTTTTTTTTTTTTTACAAATAAAAAATCACAAAATCAAGAAATCAAAAACCAAAGAAGAACAAAAGATCAATGAAATTATAGTACCCACGAAAAATGCAAATGAATATGTCTCTGTGCCCCCCGCATATCCCGGAAAAAGCAAAAACACTTCCCATGGAAGAAACAAGAAAATGGCAAGAAAATAAAGAATTACTTGACTCTCTCTCTCTCTCTCTCATTATCTCTCTTTCTCTCTCCTCTGCCACCGCTCAAGAAGAATAAATCCCTCTGTTCTTGAGGATATTTTCTCTCTCCCCCTCCCCTCCCTTCAAAGCTTTAATGGTTACATGATCAAAACCGAAACCAAAATGAAGCTGATGTAATTTATCAGGGGGTGTGTGTTGGGTACCTTCATTCAACCCCTCCAACACTTTTTTCCGGCCCATTTCCCCATCTGGGTCGGGTCCCGGTATTCGAAACGGGTATCGGATTTTTCTTTTAATGGGTTTTAGTGGGTCATGGGTTGCATTAGCTCCAAGAAGGCAAGGTCTGAATCATCACCAGTCCATCATCCCTCCTCTTCATCGAGTGCGAAAAATGGGACCCGCAAGAATGGGCTGGCCCGTCCGGCCTCTTCCTCGGCCCTGTTGCAGCATTCGGGCGGGGCCCAGGCGGCGTTTGGGCATTTGGAGAAGATAAAAGAGGAGCCAGAGAAGGAGGACGGGGTGGAGGATGAGGACGAGGAGGACAAGGAGGAGGAGGTGAAGGAGGCGTCCGCCCGGAAAAGACGAGGCGGTGGCAATCATTTGGAGAATTTGAAGGCCTTGAAGAGAGGGTCTTCTGGCAAAAATTCCCTTTTTAGCCTTAAATTCGGGAGGCTGACGGAAGGCGAGCAGGTGGCGGCAGGGTGGCCAGCTTGGCTGTCGGCGGTGGCAGGGGAAGCCATTGATGGATGGCTGCCTTTGCGATCAGATTCATTTGAAAGATTAGAAAAGGTAATATATACGTAAATGTGTGTGTGTATACGTGTGCGTGTGTGTCATGGGGGAAGGGCGAGTGCTCCTCCCAGATCAGTATAGTTTTTTTTTTTTTTTTTGTAATATTTTACCATTTTGTTGATTGAAATGTTTCTGATCATGATTACATTTCATGCTTTGCTTATTTAGATTGGACAAGGAACTTATAGCGATGTTCACCGCGCACGCAATCTGGAAACCGGTAAATTTGTTGCTGTGAAGAAGGTGAGATTCGACAATTTCCAACCAGAGAGCGTGAGATTCATGTCGCGTGAGATTTTGATTCTGCGCACGCTAGACCACCCAAATGTCATGAAGCTGGAGGGCATAATCACGTCCCGTTTGTCGTGTCACATATACCTTGTTTTCGAGTACATGGAACATGACCTCGCTGGGTTGTTATCATGTCCCGACATCAAATTCACTGAATCACAGGTCTGCTTTGTTTATTTATAGCAATAATTACACTCCCCTCCTCTGTAACTATTTACTGTCAGACAAACATCCCCTTCTTATAATTTCAAAATTACACACACCTCCCCTGTAACTTATTTCCACCTTACAGTTGTTCCCTTATGTTGATTATCACACTTAATTAAATGATGTTATATTTTTTTTTTTTTCAGATCAAATGCTATATGCGGCAGCTATTGAGTGGGGTAGAACATTGCCACTCGCGAGGTATATTGCATCGAGATATTAAGACGTCTAATGTTTTAGTAAACAACGAAGGACTCTTGAAAATAGGGGATTTTGGTCTGGCGAATTTCATGAGGCCCAAAAACAGGCAACCGTTGACAAGCCGCGTGGTGACTCTGTGGTATCGCCCTCCCGAGCTCCTTTTGGGGTCGACGGGTTATGGGGAAGCAGTGGATTTATGGAGTGTAGGCTGCGTGTTTGCCGAGCTTTTCGTTGGAAGGCCTCTCCTTAAGGGCAGAACTGAGGTTGGAACATTTCTAATATTTGCAAATCTGTTATGTCATAATTAATCTGTCACTTCATTATGTTTGTGATTAAGAAATGAGATACCGAGTATGCATAAGACCCGACCCGATCCTCTTCTGTAACTATGTGTCATTATACAAACTTCACTTTTTGGTCTCAAAATTACAAATTGTCCCTTCTAACTGTTGAAATTTGATCAAAACTGATAATTTTGTTAAGATCTAAAGATGGCGTAATGTTATGACCAACAGGAGGTAACTGTAAGGTGGAGATAAGTTCCAATGGGGGTATGTGTTGTTTGAAATCTAGAGGAGAAGATTTGTGTGATAGCACATAGTTACAGGGAAAATTGATGAAATTATTCAAGAATAATCATCATTATTTCCAAAGTTACAAGATGAAAGTGTGACAGATTATTTTCTTTCTTGCCTCTGCAGGTCGAACAATTGCACAAAATCTTCAAACTCTGTGGTTCTCCTCCAGACGACTATTGGACAACATCAAAACTTCCTCTAGCTAGCATGTTCAAACCGCAGCATCCGTATGAGAGCACACTCAGAGAAAGATGTAAAGATTTTCCAAGAAGTGCGGTCAGCCTTATCGAAACTTTTCTTTCCATCAATCCTTACAAACGTGGATCTGCTTCTGCTGCTCTCAAGTCTAAGGTGAAACTTTGGCAGAATAATCGTCCAAATAAGTTACACTATCTTAGTCTCAAAATTACAAATACCCCCTTTTGGGGCCAAATTCATCAAGATTCTTGGATATTATCATCCATATATGCAAGCGTATATGTAATTTTGAAATAAAGAGGGGAATTTTTGTGTAATTACATATAATTACGGGGGAGGGGGCTGTAATTATTCCGAGTTCATTATTCGCCAAGTTGGATAAATTTTGTTGCAATTTGCTCCTCATCATGACACAAAACCAAACTCTAGGAAACCTGATAAGAACATTTATCAATGAACTATTTTCTCTTTTGTCAGTACTTTACCACAAAGCCATACGCGTGCGATCCAGCAAGCTTGCCTAAGTACCCACCAAACAAAGAGATTGACGCCAAATTGCGTGAAGAAGCAAGAAAGTGAGATGTCTCTCCTCTCTCTCTCTCTCTAAACATCTTGATTTCTCCTCCAAAGTCCAAACCGTATGTCTGTTTAGGATTTTTGCTAATACAGATTCTAGAGACTTATTAGCACGTGATCATTTTTGGGTTGTACAATTCAAACAAGAAACTTGCAAAGGGTCTGTTACTAGAAAGTAGTATAATATGGATCCTTATAGATCACTTGTGTTTATGAATCTAAAAGCTAGAACAAAGAACAACCTGTCTTTTGCAGGAAGAGAACCGGCGCCATGGGACAGGCAAAAGCAGGATCAAGAGCTCCAAGGAGAGTCCGTAAAACTTTGCAAGAATCAAGCAGCTTCTTTCAAGTGCTCCCGACTGAGGTCTCTCTCTCTCTCTCTCTCTCTCTCTCTCTCTCTCTCTCTCTCAATATATATATATATATATATATCTACACACACACACACAAACATATGTGCGTACTAGTGTGTCAGATATGCATGTTTATTTGCAAATTTGGGCATATTTCTGATAGTGAACTAGTGAAAGTACCAGAAATGTTTATCCAGCTAGATTCGCATGCGCGCATGTCAGATATGCATGTTTGTCCGTACATTTGGGCATGTTTTTGAGTGTGAACTAATGAAAACACGGTACTTGTTAACTCTGTGGAGTTCTCTGTGCATGTGCGCGTATCAAATATGTATGTCTATCTGTATGTTTGTGCATGTTTGTTTTTCTGAGAGTAAACTAATAAAACATATCAGAAATTTGTTGAATACTATGGACATTTCTGTTTCTTTTCCACTTAAAAAAGGATGCTGAGGCAAGCCAAGGATCGCGCAAGAACCACGGTGGTAGTGCCAATCAATATAGGAGACGAGGTGGTCTCGGCTCCAAGACATCATTGAAGCAATCCTATGACACCGTGTCTGAGGCCTCTCAGCTGACAGTGGAATCTCAGGGATCCAACGTATCCACCACCCGTTCGGTCCCTGTGCAGCCATCGACATCAAGCGGTAATTTCCCACCGCCGCCCAAGAGATTGCAAAAGCAGCACGATGTGTACTCGAGATTACACGGTCACCCTCCCGTTTCAAGGAGTCAAAAACTGCACGCTTACACGGATGATGATGCCTCGGCCTCAGATAGGGAAGAACGAGGCGGTTCGTCAGACAGGATGCCAGGAAACGAGGCTCCTAGGCGAACCATGTGTTGGAAAGAAGATCATTTGTTGCATCATGTGCAGGATTCGTATGATTCGTCCTATACATATGAGCCTCAAGAGTTATACGCGGTAAGCTTCTCGTCCCCCGAATTAAAATTTCAAATGAGTCGAGTTCCAGTCGAGCTGTTTCAAAAGATACTGAACTTTAGCTCGACTTGTTTACAGTCGAGCATATTCGAGCTCGAGTAGAATCTATAACCTGAGCCGATACTCTAGACTCGTGAGTCGGCTCTACTCATCTTACACTCGGATTTCCGACAGGATAGCGGTAATAACAAGAAGAAAGGCAGGGTTGCAGTCTCAGGGCCATTGTCATATCAATCTCAAGAAACATCTTCAAGACAACATGATCAACCTCGTCAAAGATCCCGCTTTTACCAAGGTAATAACACCCCCCCCCCCCCGACTTTCTATAATTACAGTGACCTCCCCTCCTAAATTTCACAGTTTAACAGACTCCCGATTCCATCGGGGGAATGTCAACGAAAAATATTACTTACACGTCACTAAGTGTTGAAGCGCGAAATCATATTTCGAAATTTTGGTCGTTCCATTATTTTTAGGTGAGTGTAATTAGGTCATTTTAGACTTTCCGTTCGGCGTTTGTAATCACACGAAGTTAGAAGTAAGGTCATCGTATTTCGAAGGGGGTGTCAGTGTAATTAATCATAATAATAGTAATAATAATTATTATAATAATATACAGATTTTTTTTCAATATAATTTATGCTCATGATCTTGATCACAAAAATTATTACATTTTGTGCAGATTTGTGATTCAAAAGCTGCTAAGAGAGATCAATGACTCATCAGGACGAAGCAATTGTGCCTTTTTCTTTTCTTTTCTTTTCTTCTATTTGTTTTTTATTTTTTTTTTATTATTTACCTCTCTAAGCCCGTCATTTCAGTGGGAGCTTTATCTGTATGGCACCAGCATCTCAATTCTTTTTTTTTTTTTTAATTTTATTTATTTATTCTTTTTTCTACACTAGCTTTCTGACACTGCAATAGTTTTGTTCATAGTAAGACATGAAAGAGAAGAGAAGATTTAACGTGACACATGATTGATGTGGTGCCGAAAAAATTTAAAGTCGAGCAAAAAACTACCAATTTAGTAATATTGGAACCTCAAAAAATAAAGTAGGGCTAAATAATAGTGTGTGTGTGTGTGTGTGTAAAGAGTGTTTTTGGCTAAGATAGTTCACATTGTTAATTTCTAAAATCTTAAAAGTTTTTGAAAAATTTATGCAAAATATATAATTCAATTAATTATTTAGCAGTAATGGTAACAATTATATATAGCTACGTAAAACTCCTGAGTTCACTCAACTCTCTCTCTCTCTCGTCATAATATCCTATTATACATGTAATGATTTCGAACTATTCATCTCTAAATAGTATAGATATATATAGAAGGGACCTTCTAAAATAGGGTGACTTCGTACAAGTTCACGTGAGGTAGGTCTCTCACTAAATGCTACGTGTTTATTTTTATTAGCTAAACAAAATTTCAGAATTGAATTTTGACTGAGAACTCATTGACTAATTTATCATGTCTCTCTCGAACCCACTTGCCTTCTCTCTCTTCTTTTATTTGATAACAACGAATGTCTTTTTTGTTAAAATTTTTATTTTCTTAAAAAAATTTAAGTTTAAAACAAACAATAATATATCCATTCTTTCATTAATTTAACATAAGACACATATTATTGCTTCTTAAAAACAAGAGATGAGGTTATACTTTTTTTCACTAAATATTAAAATTAAAATTAATAGTGCATGCACAAAAATACCATATTTCATCAATAACTAAATGTCATTGATTTTCTCATTATTTCTCCTCAATTTTAAAATATGAATTTATTTTTTTCATATATTTTAAGTAATTTGATACAAAACAAAACAAAAAAAAAGTGCCAAAAAAATAACATTTTCCATTAGTATAAAATAACTCAAATCAAGATCAAGGCTCTACAAAAATTAAAATTCACACCTCTTCATATATAATTTTTGAAAAAGCCGGGACGACATTCTATCCTTTCCATCAAAATATAAATATTTTAATTATATACTATTTCATAATTTTACTTTGATAATACTGAGATATTTCAAGAAAGATTGACAAATCGAAATAATTGAAAAAAAAAATTGAAACATCTATGGTAGATGAGAGACCAATTTTCTATAATGGCTTATATAATGCAACTAATATTTAAAATAATTTATTTCAAGATAGCCATACTTTTATGTTACATGCTATTATTTTGTATGGTGTATCATATAGTGATTTCATATAATGTTTATTTCAATCATAGATCTATTATTAAATTTTTTTATTATATATATACACATATATATATAATCTGCAATTTCAAGTTAATTTCTCTTATAACCAAGAATACATTAAAAGTGATGTCAATTGTAATTTTGATAATTAACATTGATATATTAACTAAGATGCAACGGAATATTATTTTTGTATATACATCAAAATTAAAATACATATAATATAACTTAATAGAAAATTAATCAAAAAAAAAAGAGGTGAATGAGTGGATAAGAATTAGTTGGTTTAATACACCACATACATATAAATAGCATACAGAGTTTCAGATAATTAATAGGTAGTAAGTTATTCAAATCTAAATAGCAAGTTACAGGTAATTGCAAATTGTTGCACAATTAGCAGGTAATGTCACAATTTATTCAACTACTATGGTACCTCATATTAACCCACTACTAAGAATACCTCATTTTAATCAAACCCTATATAGTATCCTTAAATCTATAAACTAAAGTTTTTAGTCTAAATCAAATTAACAATTTAAATATCTAATCTATTTTATATTCATTCCATATCGTGATTAAGGTTAGCACTGTTTTTCAAAAGTTACTTTCTCCCATTATCTAAAAATTACAAATTGAATATATGAACTAATATGCATAATATAATGTGTGTATATATGTAGGGTTAATTACATCTAGACCTCTTGAAAGTTTACAAAATTACCAATTGTATTCCTCTTAAATGAAAACTTACACGTACACCCCTGGGAAATATTGAAATTACTCCTCTCAAGAAGCTTCAACATTGTCACTTTTTAAATTTGCAACGGTCAAATTTTCTAGGTCAAATTTTCTAAAACATAATGGTCATTTACTTTTATAGGAAATTACACATACATCCCCTTTTTGATTTAGAAATTACATACAACCCCCTTCTAAGTTTACAAATATTGTAACTATTAACATAAGATTAGAAATTAATTTCAAATAGTTAGCCTCAACAAAATTATTATTACTTTTATGAGAAATTTAATTCAATTTATTGCCAAATATAAAATATAAACATATAATTAAATTACATTTCAAATTTTATTTAGCACCTTGTCGAATTTCGCTCACGTTTACAATAGACATGAGGGACCAACATTGGATAAAAAAATATAACATAAGGGACCAAATGTGATAGTGCGCAAACACGAGGGACCAAAATCGAAATAGGTGTAAATATGAGGGACGAAAAGTGAAGTTTTCTCTCTACAAAATCTTTTATGACCTATAAATCTCTAGATCATTCGCGAACCATCGAGAATCGCCTTCGATTAAAATACGACCAAAGTAGTAAAAAGAAAAGAAAAAAAATGAAAGAAAGAAAGAAGGGGGAAAAAAAACAGAACTAACAAAATTAATTGTAATGATGTGTAGTTCCGGAAGAAAAATACAAGCCCTCCTACGGCACTTCCAAAATACGTAAATACTCAAATGAGAGTAAGTTAAAAACAAAAAAAAAAAATGCACGAAGAGTCTTAGGATGCTACGACAACAGTGTGAGCATATTTTTGATGTTAACGTTATAATTGAAACTTATAGTACAACGTTATTCCGGCATGGTTGTCTTGGCCTTCGACTTCGAATAGCAGCACACTCTGTCGACGCCGCCTATAAACTTCTTCGTTCGAATTTGGGAAGAAATGAGCACGTCAGTTATCATCAGTCCTGGCAAGTTTAGGTATTTGGCCGTAGTTAACGAAATCAATCTTGTCCAATCTCAGACAGCCGAGGACGCTTTCCGGGAGTTCCTCTTGATTTTGTGCCTATATTTGTTAACGGAAACAGAGTCATAATTCTCATATTGTTAAAAACACCGATACCATGAACGCATATGTGGTAAGATTATGTGTTTTTGCATCCCAATCGAGGTAGATTTGACTTTGAAAGACTAAGAAGCACACATCCAAAGAGAAATGTTGTAGACCTGAATTGTCAAGCCGAGATCGAGTATTGCATTGCCTAAGCGCTCCCGGAATGCATCCAGTCCCTTTCTTGCTATGTAGCTAAAACGATGAATATCAAGATCGATTTCAAAGTAATTGGAACCCTGTATAAAGGGGAAAAAAAGTAAATAAATAAATTACAAAACTTGATTCTGAAGTATGGATATATAATGTTGCAAAATGGTTTAAGTTATGCAAAGAGATCACTCGATTACAGCGATACTAAGTTATCGCGTAAAGACGGCTCACCCGATAAAAGCTGTGCTGAGGGCGAGAAAGAACCGGCTTTTCGTTGTATGCAACAAGAAGTTTTCTCTCAGTAGCACTTGAGACAAGATCATCTGGATTAACCACCCCAACCATAATTTTTAACCTTTCTTGGAATTGAAGTGAATCTTTTCCATTCTCAACCAATCTCTGCAGCACAAAGATTTTGCTTACATTAAACAAAATCAAGCTAATCAAAAAGTACTTTTTTCTTATCCAAAAAAGCTAATCAAAAGTAACTTTTTTTTTTTTTTTTAACTATCTTGTTAAACATGGTGCATCTAAAGTACATATGACGTGCCAAATCGAGTTACCTCGACACATTCTTGAAAATAGGGAGACATGCTCTCGAAATCATCTGAAAGTTTAAAATATAGTACAAGGCTCAAGCCCTCGCCGTCGCCGTCGCCAAGAAACATAGAAGGTTGGTAACAGGGCAGCTGCCGCAACACAAAACGAATGTAACAATCCCGTGTCGGATAACGTCAACATTTAACTTTGTTAGGGTTGAAGAAGTTTTGCCATCCAAACTATTCCCACTTTTTCATTTCGAGCGAAAACTTTATTTTGTTACACTTTGCCATCTCCACTTCACGAATTTTCGACTAAACCTCATATCCATCAAACAATCAGAAATATAAGGCAAAGCGTACAAACTCGAAATGTTCAGATGGTAAAGTGTAAAATTCATGAATTCTACATGAAAAGATATAATTTTGAAGGAAAAAAAAGGAAGAAAGAGAAAGAAAAAGTTTAGTATCGCAAAGTGTAAAAAAGAAGCATAGTTCGGAGGGCAAAATGTTTTTTAACTCATTTTTTTTTACTTATGAATAGGGCACAGGATCACCTGGATGTTAACAATTAGCAATGGGGGCACTTTCCTATCTGCTTTTAGAGAAGGTAGGTCAAGATGCTGTGCAATGTGGTTTATTTTTCTTGGGCATGCAAATAAATCTACGCCGATTGGAGTGAAAGCAGCGATCTCCGGTGCAGGAGCCTTCTTTTTATCTCTGCAAAATGCTGAATTATTAGAAAGCCGACAACACTAGTGCTATGCTTGGACCTTGGATTTCGACTAGGAAATGTAAAAAAGGAAAATGATTTAAAAAATGAAAATGCAAGTACTATCATTTGAAATGAGAAAAAAAAAATTCATTTTCTGTTTTCCTTATTGAAATTCAAGGACCAAACGTAACATAAACACATGTACCGGAATAGCATGGAAATTTGGTTAAATCTCATTTCTAGTCGCACAACTTAATTCTTGTTAATTTTTTGTCCTATTGAGTACATTTTGTATGAAGGTCATTTTTTTCTCAAATTTAATCAATTTTCTCCTTTCAGTTAGCATCTTGATAGGAAAAGAGCTACCTGCGTGACTCATGCATTTTGCTGTCAAAATACTAAAGTAAAGGTGACAAACGACTACAATTAAAAAAAAAAAATACACAGGAATCGATTTGAGAATTTGTGATCAATAAGACCAAAAATGAGCTAAGTTGTGGAATAGAAAATGAGATAAGGATATGAGCACATACTGGAAATAGGTGTCTCCACGGAGCTTAAAAGTCGAAGAATTAATTTGAGACCATGTTCCGGGAGCTGACTTCCCCTTGGGAGAACAAGGGGTCAGTCGGCCTGCTCTAGGTCGACAAAGAAAATTTGTTGATGAACCTGGATTAATCAATCGTGTTATATCAAAAATGCAGCAGCCACTTCATTTTTGCTTTACATAATACACGCGATGAAATTTTAAAAGATACTCACGAACTTCAGTTTCTTCTTCCTCGAAGGATTTGTTCGTAATGGATAGCCTGATAACAGTTGATTTCCTTCTTGAAACTGCCCGGTAAACAGATCAAACAAGCACGAAAAACCGAATAAGATTTATACCTCAAAGGAAATTGAATAGTATTTGACAATGTCATTTTTTTTTAACTTTTATTTTTACAAACATTTAGAGAATGATTAACTTGTAGTTACGCAAGGATCATAATTCATCGATAATTTATATCTAAGTGAAATGAAGAAGATTTTGACATTATTTACCTCCGGGTACGCTGCTAAAGTCATATACACTTTTATAGTCATCATCAGTTTCGGATTCTAGTATGCTGACTGAATCAAAATATTCATCCTGATAAACTCCTATAAGAACACGAGTACATTGCATCAATTTTCAAGCACTCAAGCTATAGGTATCAACTTTCAAGCACCCAAGCTATAGGTCTTTAAAATGATGAAGTTAGAAAAAAGTTTATGTTGCTAAATGTTTAATGATGACAAGTACTATAAGGAACATTAATATTATCAAACTAATTAAAAATTTATTTAAATTAATTTAGATATGATCTTTTTTTGTCGTGGGGATGAGCCTGAGCTTGAGCTTAAGCTCAAAAGTCTTCTAAAGCTCGACTCGTTCAGACCCCCCCCTATGTCAGAGTGATAACTTCTTTTTATGGCCCTAGGATTAAAATTCGAAATATTAAACAGAAGATATACGCCTTAACCTTCGATCTGACTATGGTGCCATTCCAACTGAGTGAGATGAAATGTCGAGTTGGAAACCGTAGATTTTTTACATGTGGTAGTTCTATGTACAAACTCACTGACAGCAATATCTGTTGTCACTCGAGATCCAGCCTCACCATTCTTTTTCTTATTCCCATCCACATCCGTGATTTGATGTCGCTTTCTGATGAGTCCGTGGGGCCTTCTCCTTACTCTAATGGCTTTTGGATGTTTAAGAGCTATATGCGGGGTCGATGCACAAGCCCCCATTGTGATCGTTCGCTCTCTAAGATCTGCAAGCAACAAAAGGCGCTAAGTTTTATTAACATCTTCTGAAAAGTGATAATCAGCCTTTTCAGCCATCAAAGCGCTTTCGAGTGTTTCTCATTATCATTTTGATTTCAACTTCTGCTATTATAACTCTATTTTAAGTAGCAAACAGTGCAAAAGCTAGAAGCAACTCTAATGATACTTCTTACGCATGACTATATTGTAAGGGGAGTCTGCAACAACTTTTGGAAAGTGTCTTTCAACTTTTGATTTCAATTACGGCCATTATTAACTCCATTTCTTTAGTTGCGAGTATTGCAAAAGCTAGAAGAACTCAAATGATGCATCTTACATGTGGTTATTGTAGAACACCAAGAGGGTGTTTGCAACAGCTTCTGAAAAGTGCTTTTCTGTTTTTCAGCCACCGAAGCAGTTTCGAGTGTTTCTTAACTTCTGCTAGAGCGCAAAAGCTAGAAGCAACTCAAAGGATGCTTCTGACTTCTTCTTTAACTTTTTCACTTTTTAACTTTCCGATAAGCTGTTCCAGATACCCCGAAATAGTTCAATAAACTATAAGCAGTGCAAAGAATTACATTTCTCAAATTCTAGAGGAAGTTGAAAAAGGTAAAACGCAATTTATAGCCGATCAAAAAATGATGAAAGTTTATTAGATCTCATATTTTTCACCTACCCTGATGATTTTTCGTTAAGACGTGTGCGTGATAACACAATGGTAAGGAACCCAATGAGTTTACCTTAGCATGCCCTTTAATATAATGTCGTTTAATAGGAACTAACGAGGTCCCCTCTCTTAATAATTATGTAATTTTCTGCTCAAAGATTCAAAAATTTCATACTTCACTTCCTGCGTTGAAATTGAATGCACAAAATATACACAAAAGTAAGATCATTATCCATAAGGAACACGTAAAATGAGCAAATACAAAACAAATTCGAAATAAAAAGTTCAAGAACAAGTATGTGGTTCAACCATAACAACTTGTAATTAATTATCATCAAGACCATATAGAAAAACAGAAAACAGAGAAAGACATACCAATAAGTGCGAAAATGTAAAGATAATTCCTCAATTCACGCACTTTTTTCATGCAATATCACCCAAACAAAGCAACAATACCAATTCAAAAGCTGTAAAGTATCATATAATTTTATATCATCAAGCGAAACCTAAACAACAAAAAAGTAATCCCACTAGAAAATTCTTGAAAATTCAAATCCAACACATTACATTAATGACAGCATACTAAAGCCCCATCTCAGTGACCAACACAACCATCACACACACACACACACAAACGGGTGTGTGTGTGCTGTGTAGACCGAGGAAATCCAAATTCAACCCATCACATTATCTGCAACAAGCACAACCATGAAATCAAATGCTTGCATACATACCCAAATCCCAGAAACACACACACACACACAACACACACGAGTATGCGTCTGTAGGCATGTACAGAGGAAATTCAAATTCAACCCAGCCCATCAAAGAAAGAATACCACAACCCCATCTCAGCAGCAACAAACACAACCATGAAATCAAATGCATGAATAAATACATACCCATATCCCCAAACACGCACACACACACACACAACACACACGGGTATGTGTGTGTGGGCATGTAGGGAGGACAAGGGGACCTGAAAAAAAAAAAACTTTAAAAAAATGCTTTCTTGGGAGAAAAGGGACTCTAGCTCGTTTTGCTTCTTTTTTTTTCCTTTTTTCCCCCCCTTTTTCTTCTTCTTTTTTCTCGGATATGGTGTGTATCTATAGCTGTGCATGATGCTGAACAGAGGGAAAAGATGGACAAAAGGCAAAGTTTGTTGGCTCAGTTTGATTTTGGTTGTGTTGACCCCCTTCATTCTCGTTGTTACCACAGGTAAAGATTGAATGTTTCTTTGTGTGTGTGTTTGTGTTTTTTTTTTTTTTTTTTTTCAACTTGAAATCCCAAAGATTTCCTTTTTCTACACTTTATCATTGTTTTTTTGATAATTTTTTATTTTATTTTTCTCATTGATGATTGTGATTGTTTAATTGGGAAAATTCTTTTATACGCAGTTAGGATTCGCGTATTCAACAAACGATTCATATTATGCGACATAATTAATTCACTTACAATTACAATCTCGTCCATTCAATCTACATATGGGGCTCGTACACCGAGTTCATACAAGAATTTTCTAATTAATTGGTTATCCTCCGGCCAATAGTAAGGTTGCATTTGTTAGCAATATAGAATTGTCTGTGATAGTAAATCATTGAATATATATGTTATAAATTTGTTATCATCCATTGCATTAATATATTTGGTAATAAGTATTGTTTCATAATTATATCATTCAAATAATGTTTGGTAGTATTATTTTTTTTCATATGTATTTGAATCAAATTACGAAAAGTCCTTTAATTTAAGGCCTAAAATGTATATTTGAGGATAATATAGTAAATTACAGCTCTTATCAACTCAATCAAAATCAAGTGGATTACATAAGGGTTAGAAAAAATTTTACCAAACATAATTATAAGTGGGACACACGTATAATCTCACGCATAAATCCCTATCAAATACAACTTTAACGATCCATAGTTGTTTCAGCGGCTTTTATGAAAATAAGATAAAATGAAAAATAAAGCATTGGTATTTTACTTATTAAATGTTATGTTCCTGGTTTTTTACCACAAAACTAAAACATTATATATAAAATAAATTGGTTATTTATACATCTTTTCAGTATATATGTTTTTTTTAAATTAAAATTATTACGTTACTTTTACATATGCGCAATCCATCTAATTATTTAATACATTGCATCGGGCATATGATGGAATGCACATTAGAGGAGATGAGGATATATGAAAGTTCATCACAATATATTCCATACCACACAATACACGAGACATTGTATTGTGTAGATTGATGCGTAACACGCGTTTAATAATAGCATAGTTATTTTAGTTTGAATAAATAAATAAATATTATTTATTAAATTATCCAATACTTTTAGCAATTGCATGACTAGTCTATGTTATTTTCAAAGTCAATTAACGATTCAATGGCTTTCAAACAAGAGTGTGCCCCCAATAAAAAGGAATTGTCTCTTAAGTAAAAAATAACATTTAAGAAAGTGGACAAATATTTTAGAATATGATGATAACTTTACATAATATTGTTCAAAAAAGTACATTGGGAAATAAAAAAAAATAATATCTTATTAATTATAATGCATTGTATATTACATTCTATTTGAACTTTTTTAATAATATTATACGCATAAGATTATTACATAACTAGTAAATATATCCAGACTCATATCTTATCCACTTATTTTGAAATATGGATATTAAAAATCAAAATTCACCCATCGAATATTTTAATTGGACGAATATGTTAAAATTCGATTCAAACTTGAATCTAAACCCGCTCCATTAACAACCCTAATGGGGTGGAAATAGATATTAGTAGAAATTTTGTCCCACATACATAGACTCATACTTTTTATCCGGGCCCAAATCGGTTGCAAAAAATTCACTGGGCATGGGTCTGTTACTATACTCGTACAATACCCAATACCCAATTATACCCATTACCTATTATTTAAATATATTTTTAATTCTACCCCATTCGTAATGATCCAATAGTCCATTATCAGTAAATAATATGAGCCTGCTATAACTCCAAATAGCCAATTGTGCCACAATTTGACAATTTTTGTTCCTTATAGTTTTTCGCTGAAAAAATGTAATTTATTATTATTTGTTTTCATGTCGAGAAATTTACCCATACTCAAAAACCCTTCGGGTCTCTTCGGGTCTAGACCCAATGAAAATTCATGTGTAATTCAGGGCCTGGCCTGGGATTCCCCACCCCACGACTATCAATGGTTCGATGTAGAGTGAATCTAAAAAATTCAATAGACTTTTTCAATATTTGAATCTTATAAGATATGTATTCGATATTGTTGAGTTCGAATCTAATAAAAAGTTTGAAACTCGATAAGAAATCCAATCCGATTAATAGTTAAAAAAACCTTAGAAATCAAGTGGCAAATAACACACACACACACACACACACATATATATATATATATATATATATTCTTACGTTAAAAAAATATAATTTTAATTAAATATAAAATTATTTCAGAATATGTATAAAAACGACATATTATTTTGATAAAAAATTACTTTGAAACATAAAGAATAGCATATTATTTTGATAAAAAATTACTTTGAAACATAAAGAATAGTTTATTGAATTATTACGATTTGCATATTGTATTTTATTTAAACTTTTTTATTAATACTATATACAAAATACTGATCTAATAAAAAATATTATTAAAGTTCGAATTCAAATTTTTAATAAATCGGACTAATTAATTTCATATCATATCCATCTATTTTCAATTACCGATATTTATAATCGGATTTGATCCATCATATATTTTACTAGGGCTGTCAATGGATCGGATCTGGAGCAAATAAGTGCAATCCGGATCCAAATCCGATTACAAGGACCGACTATCGAATCCGACCCGAAATCATATAGGATCTTTAGTCTTTATTCTGATTTCGAATCCGAATCCGGAATAAATCCAAGATCCGATAAAAAAATCCGATTCAATCCGATATGACAAAATTTTTTTATGCTTGAACCAAAAAATAAATAATAAAAAATTCTTTAATATATAAATATATAAACGTGTAAAAATATATTATATATATAAGAGATCTTTAATAATTATGCACCATATTTAATTTTTCATTTAATGACAATATATATTTAGAATTATATATAAATACGTTTATGTATAATATATTTAGTAAAGATCTCTAATAACTATAGAGATTATTAGTTGTTCATTTAATGATAGTATATAATAGATATCTCTAATAACATATCCTATATGTGTATATATATATATGGTGTATGTAATAGAGATCTTTAATATATAGACTAATTAATTAGTATTCTATAAAAAAAACGCCTCTTTATGTTAAAAATAAAATTAAATAATGTAGAAAAATATTTTAGAATATGTATGAAAACTATATAATGTTTTGTTAAAAAAAAAATACCTTAAAAATTAATAAATAATATATTAATTATAATGACATATACATTACATTGAAGTATCTTTATTACTATTGTATTATATATAATGTATAAATTTAATAAAATATAATATAAAAATTCGGATTCGGATCTTTAACGGATCGGACTCATTGAATCCAAATCCAACCCATTTATTTCGGATTACGGATATTTGCTATCTGATCTGACCCATCGAATATTTTAATCGATCGAATATACTAAAATTCGGATCGGACTCGGATCGTATTCGGATTAAAATTCGCTCCATTGACAGCCAATTTTACTCAGTTCAATATGCTAGCCCGATCCAATAAGTCGGCCCATGAATGAAGATCGGCCTATTTAAATATTTTATAATTTTACGTTCTTTTTTCGAATGGCATAATTTTACATTCTTGAAAAATCAAAATCTTGATCCAAGCTTCCAAGCATTGTCAGCGCACGCCACCCCCCGCCCCCCCCCCCTCCCGGCCCCCGGTTCTCGCCCCCGCGTCGTCTCCGGTGGTAGAATCAGAAAATTAAGCAAAAATTTTGCTTCGATTGGCCGCCTTACTCGGTGTATGCTGCGAATTTCCGGCGGGTTGACTTTTCACGGATCTTCTCCGCCGCCGACGGTGGGTTTTTTTTTTTCCATTTTCGAGGTAAATACTGTTGCAACCGATGATTGACTTTTTGAAAATCCGAGTTTTGTTCTGGGTTCGAAGGATTTTTTTTTTTTTTGGGTTATGGATTTTGAAGATCTTATCGAATTTAATGCTAATACTTGATGGTAATCTATGTTTGATATATCTGGATATTGATGTGCATTTATTGTGGTGAAGGATCGTCTTCGTTGATCTTTGGAGGTCTTATTGGTTTTTGATGGTGATTCCCTGTAGTTTGATGGTGTAAATGAACTGTTTGTGTGCAAAAAATGGGGAAATTTTCGAGATGGTTGTTGGATTTAACTGCCGGGTATTGTTTGAAGATGAACAATTCGACCTAATGGCTCAAGATTTTGTTTAGGAGCTACTTTTATATGGGGAAAAATTTTCGTACTGGGAGATACGAAGCAGTTGACACATTTCTATAACTACGTTGAGTATTGTGAGATAACTATTCACTATTGCGCATGATTTTTTTCTCTGCATATGTTGCTGATGTGAACAGGAACACTAATAATCATTGAAAGAGAGTTGAACTTGTAGCTATAGAGGTTTTTTTTTGATGTATTGCCAGCTTTAACTTTTTCTGAAGTGTTAGTGGTCTTGAGTCGAGAGAAACCCTTATGTTCAGCAGCGTATACTGCTGAGGGATATCCGACACAAGATATGGAATAGTGTATGTGTCTCTGTTGATTTCCATTCTAAAAGTTGAAGCTTGAAATAATCCATGAGTGAAAAGCCGATCCCAGCATTTATTGGTCTAGAAAGCATACATATGACATTTCATTCTTGAGGATAGTGGCCGCATCAGGTCTTGAGAAACGAGAATGCATATTCATTAGTTGAGAGGAGCAAAAAATGCTTTTCTTTATCTTCAATTTTCAAGTTATTGTTTTCGGATGGGGGTAGGACTGTAGGTGTGCTTTGGAGGTGTTTTGAGCTAGAATAAATTCCATGGGATCAGCAAAGATGCCTTAGCTAATGAATTTGTTACAAGAACAGGCTTCTCTAGTCTAGCATTCAGTGTTTCACTTGGTTATTCAATATGTGATACAGGTTTTCAATAGTTTTTCTCTAATTTAATCTCTCCTTTGTTTTGTAGTAAAGCTGTCTACTTCTATTCCAGCACAAGTTCTTTGAAAGGCTTTTCTCTAACTAAGAGCTAATTGAACAATATGACATCTAAACGAAACATCCGTTATAGTCGTCTTCCTGTTGATGAAGATGATTACTATGATGGCAGCAGCAGTCGGCACGACCCCAGATTTGATTATACGCCCAAAAGCTTCGACAAAATCCCTTGGAAGTCGATATGTCTTGCAATCTTTTTGCTCCTCCTTGGTTTTCTGCTTCTCTTGCTTGCATTCTTCATCCTAACTGGTCACATGGGAGGGGAGCGCTCCCAAGCGTACGGCCTTTTAGGACTGGGAATTCTTACTTTCTTGCCAGGTATCTTAATGCCTCTCCTTATAATAATTTCTTATTACTTTGTTAGGCCAGATTGGTTAAGAGACTGCACACAGTGTCCAATACCCATTTGCATCTAGAATACACTGCGCGCGCGCGCACACACACACGCACACACACACACATATATATATATATATATATGTATTAGTACTCGTATGGCCTGAGTTATGAAACTCCTTTATCTCTGCTCTGAAGCAGAACGAAGTGCTGCTACATTTATTTCTGTAATTGCTTCACTGATGGCCCCAGTTTTGTATTTAACTCTTACGAAACGGTTGCAGGCTTCTACGAGACACGGATTGCCTACTATTCCTGGAGAGGTGCCAAAGGATACCGCTTTGCCTCAATTCCCGCCTATTGAGGTTTTACCTATCTCGACCACCCATCACTGTGTAATTTAACTTCGGCATCTTTTGCTTCGTTTTCTCCGTGTGTGCCTTAAAGGGCTCCCTTTGAATTAACTTAGCATTGCGTTTCCTTGTATACATAGAACCAAGTATTTGTATATTCTTCTATTAAGTTTAGCAGAAACCTAGTCTCCTATGTTGCACAATTGTTCTAATACAATAGTTGACAATTTTTATTTAAAGAATCTGGTTGGAACTATTAATTGGCAGCAAACTGAGGATGGAGATGATATATAATAAGAAAGGCCCGACTTATTTTGGTTTTGCATTTGCATATTGTTTTCAGTTCGGCCCCCAAGGGCAGGTGTTGTTGGCCGTCTTGAAGTACAATTCCTACTGAATGGCGGGTAGAATATTTGCAAACGACTTAAATATGCAATGAGGTATTGTAAGTGGCAGAGTGATCTTGCTGCCATGATTTGTTGAGATTCAGCCTTTTATCGCTTTAATTCGTCCCTCCCCCTCATCCGTCCCTCCCAAATTAGTCTCCCTATGCTATTAGGCGCCTTTTTGTCTATGCTTTGACCCAAAAATCCACTTTGGGTTGAGAATGTTCCACTCTGTGAATTGATAGATTGACTTAGCTGACAACTCCTTGCTACACAAGTTGCGGCACCACATTCGTTCGGTCGGATGGCCAGAGCAGTCGTGATGAAGGCTGACATGATTGACCGGACCTGGAGTCTCGTGAGGGATTTAGCAGTTCCGTGGCTGCATGTTCGGTTGAGCACGTGCTAGATCATATATGATGATATCGTCCCTTTATCATTTTATAATATTCTCCTCAAACAATTCACAATATAATTGGGTATATATTCGCTCCAGTGGCATGAAATAAATCTGGAATGCATGCCTTTGTGGCAAGTGTTTGTGGAATGAGAGCACGAAAGGTACTTGTATGAGGATATTTGGAACTTTGGAGTGTTGATGAATGCAAACTAAGTTGAATATTTCTCTTTCTTTGTTTGATGAAAGTGGAGGCTAAACTCTACTAATTAGAAAGAAGTAATAAATTACATATAACAATTTTTTGAGCTAACAATTAAAACTAATCTAAACACAATAAATTCTCAGGTCAAAATGAGTTCAAATGCGATTTCTTTAAAAAGTCAAAATCATCTTCTATCATTGTAGAATTTTATTTGGTTCCATCCAAGTTCACCTTAGTTGCTATTATTTGGAACCCTCTTATCAAGTGTGAAATGTTTGTCAATATATATACACTAATAATTTTCTTACATATATATTGATGTATCTTTATATTCATTTAAACCAATATAATAAAGGGGCAAAATACACGTAACCCTCTTGAATTATGTTAATGTAACACTTTATCTCCTTATACTACAATAAGATGTGCTTAATCCATCCATTTTAATTCATACACAAATAGAGTGTTAACTATTACTTGTAAAATATTTATTACAACATTTCACTTTTTTAGTTTTTAAACAATAAAATAATCATTAGTGTGAGATATGTAAATTGTACAATTACATTATTTTTTTTGTCTTTGTTATAGCACTATCATAGTGTAAATGCAAATGTGGATAGTAGACTTCAAAGTTTTTGTTGGGATTTTATTTTATTTTATTTGTGAATATTTTCTTGAGTGTTAGTTAATACTTATTTTATTCTAATAAATAACAAAAATTGATTTTTTAGAAATTAACAAAATATTAATATTTAATAGTTCATGCTTTCTTTTATTTCTTTCAAATTCCTAAAGTTTATTACATATAAATATAAAGGCTGCAATTTTATCCAATGCGCTAAGCTATAAAATTGTGAAAAGAGTGGGAAATTGAGCAATAGTTGAGCTATTGGATCAAAAAATTGAATTATAAACAATTGAAAATTTACATTTGTTGTCTTCAATCTATAATAATAAACTTGTGAGATTAAGAATAAAATTGATGTTGGCACCTTCGTTGCCAAAATAAATTCGTGATATAATATCAAAAGGTATAAAGTTTTGCTTGACATCAATAATTGAAAAAGTTTTTAATATTTTATAGTTTTTTATGAGTAACCTTGGAGTTTAAAAAGAATAAGAGGTTATAATAGGTATTTTGACAAATAATAGTTAAGCATGTTTGTGTACAATCCATTTGTTTATTAAGATGGAGGGGGTTAAGTGAACATTATTATAGTACAAGAGGGTAAAGTATTATATAAGCATAATTAAAAGGGGTTAGTGTATTTTGCCCTAAAATAAAGCTTACTAAAATAAAATAAGGGGGTTATTATTGACACTCATTTTCACTTTCTAATTTTTATCAGTTGGCCAATATATTCTTTTAAATTTTAAATATTAATTTGAGTTGATTTATTGGACAAAAATGCCTAATGGTCTGCTATTCATTTCATGTATTCCAGGATACTATTTTTCACCATCTTCTTTTCGGCTTTGGTGACGACAACTTCAGAATTACTATTCAACTTCTTATTTTGAAGGTTATCGGGCCAAACCATTTTTTGTTTTAATATTGTTGTCTTTTGTGCAATATTTTACCCATATTTTACATTATATTTTTCTACTTTTTCCGTTATATTAATTTTAGATACGTGAAAATGGAGGCGATTGATATTTTAGAAGATTTAATAGTGATTTTGAGTTTGAGGAGATAATAAAACTTGTGAATACCAACAGTACCGAGCAAAATTAAGATATCTACCATTCTTAAAACCCATCTAACAACAATGAATGTATTTATTTCTTTTTCATACTTTTTATATTATTTCGTTAAATTTTCTACTCACACTTTAATTTCAACATATATATATATATTTATGCAATATAATTTTTGTCTTTATACGCAAATTATTCTACTAATAGTGATAACTTTTTTTTTTTGCTGGAATAATACATAGAGCAGACAAGTTAGTGCAAAACTGTGAATGGAAGATCGTGCCTTGAAGATTGTAGTCATGAAACTCATCTTTATTTTCTTTTACTTATTATTATTATTATTATTTTGCAATAGACTTTTTGTTTCTTTGAAGTTAGAAAATGTTGAGGTGAAATAGAATTAGTGGAAATATATAATCTGTTTTTTTATCTAATATTTTGCATATTTGAATATAAGTAGAATTATACAATATATTTTGCTTTCTTTATCACCCAACTTTTTTTTTATATTCAACTTGTTTTCTTTATTTCATAATTTCGTATATATTTTAGAAGTTTAATGTATGACTTGAAATTTTTTGTTAGTAATATATATTTTGCATTAAGTAAGTGGGATAAAAAAGAAAGATAAAATAAAAAATTAAAAAGTTCGCATTAAGGTTATGATCTCGTGTGTTTTTTACAACCTAAAGATGAAAATGATTGTCAAGAAAGACAAGGTTATGCTATTTAAATTAATGAAAACATTGTTCTACAGATGAATGAATAATTTAATTCAATTTTTTAATATAAAAAATAAAAATAAAAATAGAGTGCCAATAATAATTTTCTTAAAATAATTAAATTTAAAAACAAGCAAATAGTTTGGCGATAATTTTTGTACGTGTAAATAAATTGATTGCAAGTTTGGCAGACAAATTAATTGTGGATCCCAACTTGAAAGGGATAGTTGGAAAACTACCACCTCCGTTTTATTATCAACCATATATGGTTATTTAACACAAATTAATTACAACTCAATAGTATAATTTACTTGACAAAATTATCCCTGCTAATGTTTTTAACTATACCTTGAAAATATATAAGCAGTAAAGTTACGTGGGTGGTATTTATTATGATGGTAAATCGGGAGAAATTACATTCAATATTGTCTTGTTTTCATAAAACGATAAATATTTTGGAATAAAATAAAATGTTAAAACAACAAAAAAAAAAAAATATATTACCCATATCTGATTAGACTAAATCCAATAAATTATACAGCAAGTGTTGTTGCACCTAACATAACAGTGCGTTTGGTAAGAAAAGAATATAGAGATGAAATAAAACGGGGGGAAATAAAAGGGAATTAAATAAAATGGGTGGATCTTAATTTTCTATATGATTGTTTGGATAAAAAAATGAAAAAATAGTTTTAATATTTTTCTTTTATTTTTCACCCAATTTTGGAAAAAAAAAATTTGGTGGGCTCCACGTATTTTCTTTCTTCCACTTTTCCACCGGCAATCAAACGAAGGAAAATAATTTATTTCTTCTCATTTTCCTTCATTTACCTCTTATTCCGTTCATTTTCTTCCCTGTCTAACAAACCATAAACGATTGACCATTTTATCTAAATTATCTACCAATTATTGTTGTAAAACACTTACCATATGATTAACATTAGTCCGATCGAATTGAATGTCACGTGATTAATATTAGTTCAATCAAGTCGTGGATGAGCTAAAATTTTCCATTAAAACGACTGATAATATAAAACGAATGTGATGATATTAAATATTTTCTTTAAATATATATATATATATATATATATATATATATTTTAGGTTCAAAATATAGCAATAGTTTGCCTTGATTTCACCAATCACAAGTGAAAAAAGTAAGTCTAATATTCCCAGCGGCAAGATCTGGTCTCAATCATGGGATCGAGGCATGGAATCGCTCTCCCACTTAACCACACACACACACACACACACACACACACACAAAACTAACTGTATTTCGACTATCATTAATTAATTAATTAAAAAAATCATTACCTTAATAATTAATTAAATCATCAATCTCTCTCTCTCTCTCTCTCTCACACACACACACACATGTAGAAACAAAGTGAAACAAAAACATTTTCTTTTCCCCTTTTTATTGAGAGAGAGAAAAAAAAAAAAGAGAACCAGCTCCGGCGATTCGCTCTCTGCATCACCATCATCGTACAATTAGCAAAGACAATCGAATCTGTGCGAATTTTTGCGCTTTTATCGTGAGGAATTAAGACTGTATATAGTTTGTAAGTTTGGGCTTTCGCGTTTTGTTTTTGAGGATTCTTTGTTTGTGACTTTTTACGCGATTTTTTCCTCAGATCTGTAGTGGGTCGATGCGAGTTTTTGAGATTGTTGCATTTGTGATTTTGGGGAATTTTTGATTTAATTATGGAGATTTGAGCTTTTAGAGTATGGAGTGAGGTGCTGGGTCGAGGAAAATTGGTATGTTCTTGATGGATTTGCTGTTCTATGGTTTTCAATTTTGTGTTTTGGTGCTTTGAGTTGCTGGATTTGAAGTGAAATTTAGCTTGTTGTTGTTGTTTAGTTTGCATTTGCGGAATGCTATTTTGCAAGAAGAATTATTTGGCCCCAAATTCACTTAGTATATCGAATGGGAATTTTGTTGCCTTTAAAATTTAAAATTGGTGATAGTTTTTGCTTCATTGTGGTTCTGTTGTTAATGGTTGCTCTCTGTGGTTTGACAGAATTCGGTAAATGAAAATTGAAATCCCTGACTTACAACTATCAAGATGTTAAATGTATTGATTATGGGGTGTGATTTATTCGTTAATGCCATGTATCTTGTTTCTATACGTAAGCTTTGCTTTAACTTCGATTACATACGTGTGCAGGAATATGGATGGATCAACCCCAGATAGCAGTAGCATGGATTCCTTCTTGAGGAACTATAAGCTTGGGAAGACTCTTGGGATTGGCTCGTTTGGGAAAGTTAAAATTGCTGAACATGCATTGACAGGGCACAAAGTTGCTGTCAAGATCCTTAACCGCAAGAAAATAAAGAATATGGATATGGAAGAAAAAGGTTAGTCAAGTCTAAAAGCAACATATGTTTATTTACCTTCTGGTAATTTCACTATGAAGGCGAAGTTGATAGATAATTAGTAAAGTATCTTGTATAATAAATCTCATAAGATCTTTTAGAACTTATAATACTTGAGTTTCATGTAACAAGTGTTGCCGTTTTCTGTAAATAAATTCAACATGCTGCAGTTAGGTTCGTGTTATTCTTGGATGTCTTCTATTCACAGTAATGCAAAAGTTAGCTCGATCAACCTTAGCTGTTTGTTTTCTCCTTGCAGTGAGAAGAGAAATCAAAATATTGAGATTGTTTATGCATCCGCATATCATACGTCTATATGAGGTTGTCGAGACACATTCTGATATATATGTTGTGATGGAATATGTTAAGTCCGGTGAGTTGTTTGATTATATTGTCGAGAAGGGCCGGCTACATGAGGAGGAAGCCCGCATCTTCTTTCAGCAGGTATGACACACACACGCGCGCACATATATTTACACTATTGATAAAGCACCGGATCCATGTACTGACTGCTTTGGTCTCCTTTTCTGGCTCTCGAGCACCTTCTATTATCTAAGTCAGCATATCAATGCTTCTGTTTAAAAAACTTTTGACCATTTGCTATTAATTGCAGATTATCTCTGGAGTGGAGTACTGCCATAGGAATATGGTGGTTCATAGAGATCTGAAGCCTGAAAACTTGCTTTTGGATTCCAAGTGCAATGTGAAGATTGCTGACTTTGGTTTGAGTAATATTATGCGTGACGGTCATTTCCTGAAGACAAGTTGTGGAAGCCCCAACTATGCAGCTCCTGAGGTACTTATAGCATTAGAATAAACATGAAGGTTGTGAAACTTTTAAATGTTTTGCAAAATGGAACTTTCAGAGGCTCTGCTTATGCATCTCGTATGTAGGTTATATCTGGTAAACTTTATGCGGGGCCGGAAGTGGATGTTTGGAGCTGTGGTGTTATTCTCTATGCACTTCTTTGTGGGACCCTCCCGTTCGATGACGAAAACATTCCTAACCTTTTCAAGAAAATTAAGGTGTGTTCATGTTTTTACATAATTGTAGAGCTGGCATTTAATCCTAATTCTGTGGTTAGTCTTCCAAGGTGACTTGATTTGATCTTATTGAATGTTATTGCTATATATCTTCAAATAATAAATGAATAAATAATTAAAAATTATAATATATTTTCCCTTTAATTTATCTATAGGGTGGAATATATACACTTCCCAGCCATTTATCTGCTGGTGCTAGAGATTTGATTCCAAGGATGCTTATAGTCGATCCTATGAAGCGAATGACTATTCCAGAGATTCGTGCTCACCCCTGGTTCCAAGCTCATCTTCCACGCTATTTGGCTGTGCCTCCACCAGATACAGCCCAACAAGCTAAAAAGGTCTATATAACTTGTAGTGCCACGTCTAGATGTTTATATAAAATACATGAGACTCCATAACGTGAACACAGTGCGAACGCAAAACACACACACACAAAAATATATGTAAGTTTGTTTGTGTGTGTGTGTGTGTGTATATATACACGTGTGTGTCTGTATGGATTCTTCGTGTGTGTGTGTGTGTGTGTTGGCAGGTATCTGTAAATTGCTTGATCTGATTCCCCTGCTGCATGGCAGTAGCGAGTATGCTATCAAATTGTAACAATTAATGAACTAACCTCTTTCTAATTTTATAATTTTATCACGTGCAGATTGATGAGGAGATTCTTCAGGAGGTGGTTAATATGGGCTTTGACAGGAATTTACTTGTTGATTCTCTTCGAAGCAGGGTTCAAAATGAGGTGAACTTTGTGAACTACGTAACTTTTAATACTGATTTTCAAGTTTTCTTATTTCTCTCGACTTCATTTCAGGGCACCGTCACATACTATTTGCTGCTAGACAATCGAAATCGTGTTTCCAGTGGCTACCTCGGATCTGAATTTCAGGAAACCATGGTGCATCTTTTAACTTGCGCGGATAAATACAGCTTCATTTTCTCTATTATATTCGCGAGGTTTAATTATGAAAAATCCCCCACCGCTTTCGGCTTGTTGCCACTTGCCACTAACCCCCTGTGGTATGAAAAATTACAAATATCCCTTAATGTTTGGTTTTGTCTTACAAGTACCCTCTAATGGCAGGTGGGTTCTGTAACGAAGAACCAAAAAAGTTGGGTGAATGTTTATAATCTTTCATATTGCTGTGGGTTTTGTGAGAATATGCCAAATCTGGAGGGGTTTTCTGTAACTGACCCTATTCACGAAGGATGATCAAGCATTTTATGTTCTGTCATCCCATCAATTTTTCAGTTTTGTGGGTCCCATAGTTTGCGTCGTTTCAATTTCATACATTTTCTAAACTCTTAACATCTTGGCCTAGTGATATTTTAACTCATACCAAATATTCTCAATGTCGAATGTTTAAGTAAATCCCTACCTCCGTAGGAACTTGGATACAATCGCATGAATCCAAATGAAACTGCAGCATCTCCTGTTGGGCAACGACTTTCTGGAGCTATTGATTATCAACAATTTGGAGGAAGGCATCTTCCAGTTGATAGAAAATGGGCCCTTGGACTCCAGGTTAGTTGGCTTTTTCGATTTTTTTTCCTGCTATTATTTTTTATATATAATTTTAATCGATCAATTACACTGACCTCACTGTAAGTATGTGTAAGCATTGCTTTTTTCTTTTATTTTTTTATTTCCTCTCTCTTTCTTCTTTTAACAAATTTTATCTCTGATATTTTCATGATATCTGGTATAAGAATATTCGGTTATTAGTACCGTTTCCAACCCCAATACGTCTTTGTTGGTCATGATATTCATTTCTATTCATCTTGTCTATTTATAGTCTCGAGCCCATCCACGTGAAATAATGACAGAAGTTCTCAAAGCTCTGCAAGAATTGAACGTTTACTGGAAAAAGATTGGGCACTACAACATGAAATGTAGATGGATTCGTGGCAGTCCCGGTCAGAGTGAAGGAATACAAAACAATTCCATGCACGACAATAACTACTTTGGCAATGAAGCTGCCATAACCGAGAACGAAGGCAATCTCAGACCACAAAACGTGGTCAAATTTGAAGTGCAGGTAAACAATTTTGGCGATCCGTTTATTTATTTATTTATTATTCTTCAATCATGATGCAAGTAGCTTCTCTATTCGAAAACACTGTCAAAGCATACGATCATATTTAGTAAGAATTACAGTCGGACCCCCTTAGGTTTGGCCTAATTACAAATACCTCCCTTTTGTTTTAGAAATTATCGATCTTATGTGAACTTTGTTAGTGCGGAAAAAAAAAAGTTATTGACATATACTAACAGCCTAACAGTGTTTGAGTCTGAATTCGCCAAAGCATGAGACTAGAAGGTACACATCTACTTGAACTAATGGACTAGTTACGAACCCACACCTCATCACATGCAAGTCCGAGAGCTAAGTAAATAAACAACATATTGCAATATTGTCGAAATTTTTGTGAAAATTCGACTCTTTATTGGGGTATGTCAGCCATTTTTGAGCTTCTGATTATTCTTTTTCATTCTTTTTTCAGCTTTACAAAACTCGCGAAGACAAGTATTTGCTTGATCTGCAGAGAGTTCAGGGGCCGCAGTTCCTCTTTCTCGATCTCTGCGCCGCCTTTCTCGCTCAGCTTCGTGTCCTCTGAAGGTTCTAGAACAAAAACTGGCTAGAAGTTTATGATGCTGTATATATAATTGTTACCAGCTAAGTGACTGGGTCTCGCTTCCTTAGAGATGAATGTCGTGCCAAGCGGATATTTTTCTTTCTTTTTTTTTTTTCCTTATAATTTATGCATCCTAAAGGGAGTGAGAAATCTCTTCAACCAGTAGATTTTCGTTTGATATTCTTTTTTTTTTTTTCCGACAACTTTTTATTAGTTAATTTCGGGCTCTTTTTGTTTTTGTTTTTTTAACTGGGCGGGGGTTGTTTCCCAGTTGCCGACGATATTTTGCAGGGATGGATTATTTTTTTATCGGACTTCCGACCAATGAATTTGAACAGTATTGAAATTGTTAATATTTTGTTGTTTCATTGTTTAGTTTTGTGGGTTTGTTGACTGCCTATGCATATGAATTATGGCTTGTGCAGCTTTTAGGTGTGTGCGCGTATCTGGGAGGTGATATTGACACTTTAAATTTTTATATTTGAGTTATTATTTTATCAAAAATATCCACTAATTTAAAAATATTATTTGTTAGGGGTAAATATATTATAACTTTAATATGCATCTTTGTTTCGTTTTTATATTCATGTATCGGTGAAATATATAAAAATATTCTAACAAAAAAAAAAAGCCGTTTGAAATAAAATTCAATAAATTAAATATACAAACCATTGAGTATAAGAGCAAACTATAATATAATCAAAAAAATAGTATATCTCAACTTTTTTTTAAACATTTATGTCTCCTGGCTAATAGAGTTTCGATCAAGCTATCTAGTTCATACGCCTAAGCATTAAAAAATTATAACAAAAATAAGTAATCTTTATATGAAGAAATAAAGTATGCCAATTTTTTTTCCTTCCATAATTTGATTTTTTTTCTACTTGTGTTTATGGCTACCGAGAAGAGAATTTGATTTTCCCATCTAGGTTGTGGTTGTTCTGCCAAATTAAAAATAAAACTAACGGATGGTCATTTAGGGTAATTTTGTCCAACAAACCAAATTAAACGATGATTAAAAGGTAAAAATGTATTTTGATCAAATATCTAAAGCAAAAAATTAAAATGGAGTGTCAATATAAAAATTTAGAGTGCTAATATCATCTCTCTCTCTCTCTCTCTATATATATATATATACATATATATATATGAGTTATTTAGGTGTTAATGATGTAGGGGTTGTAATGTCTTTTACCCCGTTTCCCACAAAACAAAAAATTAAAATTAAAATTTTTAAAGAAAAAAAAATATATTTTTTAAAAAGCAAATAAATATGTTTTCTCGATTCAAGGTTTTAATGTTAGGGGCCCATTCGATTCTGCACAAGGTGCCATTTAGCACTTTTTTTAAAATTTTTAATTTTTCCTTTTTATTGTTTTTCAGAAAATACTCAAAAATAAAAAAATAAAATATAACGAATTCATGAGAAAACGAGAAACTAACAAGAAAAAAAAATTAAAAATTTTCATCTGTGCATATACAAAGTGCTATTTGGGCTTTTTTGATTCTTTTTATTTCATTATTACAAGAAAACACTCAAAAAAAAAAAAAAAAAAAAAAAAGAAGTCATGATACAAACGAAAAATAAACCAGAAAAAAAAAGAAAAAAGAAAGTTGAACCTGGCGCATTACAAAGTGCAAGTGTTTTCATTGGTTTTATTTATTTATTTATTTATTTGTACTGATTATTTGTTTTTCTTCTTTTCATTAATTCTTCTTTTTATCGTTTTCATTTTTCACAAAAACAAGAAAAAAAATAATTAAAAAAAGTGCCAAATGGGACTTTGTAAATGCACCAGTGCAATTTTTTATTTTATTTTATTTCTTTTTTGCTTTCATAAATTCTTTTCTTCAATTATTTGAGTGTTCTTTTAAAAGAAAATAAATAATAATAATAATAATAATAATAATAATAATGACCTTGTACAATTGATTCAGACAATTTTGGACTGAATTGAAATTTTACCCTTATACCAATTGATCCTGTGTTCCCAAGAAGAGTTTTGGTTCATGCTACCCAATTGGTATTTTTAACTATTGGATTTGAATACAATGATATCAAAAAGTATTAAAAAAAAAATATTACGTCGTAATACTCGATCCAACGGTTAAAAACCTAGTTGGTTATGATTGCAGTTGCAGAGAGAGAACGTAAAGAGAACTGGATGTTCGTTTTTGAGAACGTATCCTGATATGATTGGTGGATTTTCAATGCATATCCCCTCGGACCTTTTTGAGTGACCATCAGAAGGTAACAAAATCCAATTTTGCTATATGAACAAGGCAAGGGACCTTGAAACCTGCAACTCGTGATTGGTTGAGCAAAAATCGTGTCGAACAATGGGGTAGGCATGCATATATGTACAGATATCAAAGATGATCGTGTTACTAAATAGTATTTCTAAGTCATTTATGCGATTATGTTCTAATTTTTTTGCACTATATATCTTCATATCGTGTTCGTTTTAGCTACCTATTGGACAAACTGCTCGAAGAAGAAAGACAAACCGATCAAGATGGGAAAGTGCAAGAAGTGGAGCTTGGCCCCCTACTGAGGTATACGAATGTTCGATTTTGTGTTTGTCAGTTAACTCACAAAAACCACTCATTTCATTGTACAAAGAAGACCTATGTCAAGAGAGACAAATACGAAGAAGAAGCGTGGCATGCCTGCACCTCGAAGCGCGATATGATCGTTATGTGTGTGTGTTTTTTAAATGGCTGTTAAATGTAAGGGAAAAAAAATTATTTACCACCCAAAGCATGCAGGTTTTTACACTTTGCCTTATGAACTTTTTTTTTTACCGGTTGTCATCTAAACTCTACATTTTTTACAAATTACCATCTAGGCTCATATCCCGGTGAAATATTCCTCACAGATTTTGTCACATGACATTCATAAGGACGGAATATTCCTCTTAGATTCCGCCAGAATATGCGCTTGGATGGTAATTTGTAAAAAATGTGAAGTTTAGATAGCAATCGGTAAAAAAAAAAGTTCATAAGGCAAAGTGTAAAAACCCACATATTTTGGGTGGTAAATAATTTTTTTCCCCTAAATGTAATCATGTGTGGATATTGTTAGTTGGAAGTGCAAAATAGTTATTTTGATTGGGAATTGTTATAAGTTCGTGAGCAAGTTCTATGTATCTCTTCGTTATGTTATGATAAATGGAAATATTTGGCTTTTGATCATGTTAATGTTCGATGAAAAGCTTTAGAAGTTACATTTATTAGCAAGGTGTGATTTACATTCAGCTTTAAAGCAAGTACTTTTCACTGGCAACTTCGGAAAATACACTTATATATAATGTGAGTAATTTATATTGCAAAGGGGAAAAACAACTAATCTATTTGTATTTTAAAAAAAATTATAACAACACCCCGCACAAATTTAAAAACTTACCAAAAAACACTCTTAACAGATCATGCAACCTTTCAACTACACCCAAAAGAGTGTTTTGTGTGTGTGTGTGTGTGTGAGAGAGAGAGAGAGAGAGAGATAGAGGAAATTTGATTGAAGGATATTTTTGATAAATCACAATTAAATTTAACAAAAAGTATTTAAAGACTTTACCTCTGCTAATGGTAAGGTGTTTTTTGATAACAGTGTGGGAACACAGGAGGTGTTGGTAATTATAAACGTTTTAGAGTGTTTTTCTAATTTGGTATAACTTAGGGATGATCATAAATAATTTTTCTTTTAAGTTTATTTCTTATTGGATTCAATGCTAGTTCAGCTTTAACTCGGAGGGTTTGAGTTGGAATACTTCGAGCACATTTGAATGGACCTTTTTAAGAATAGAAACACTTATTTTTTGAAAAAAAAAAAAACTATTTTAAAGTAAACAAGTGTGTTTGGATGAATTTTTTAAAAAAGCAAAAGCCACAAAAAAAAGCCAAAAGGGGCTTTTTTTTAGAAATCATTCAAAGTAATTCCAAATAAAAAATACCTTTTAGAATACTTTTAATTATTGTATCAAAATGCAAAACTGTTTAACTTAAACAAAAAAGCACTACTATTAAAAACATATTTCGAAAAAAGTATTTTTTAAGCCTATCCATACGAGCTCTTATTTGTATTAGGATCTAGTCAGTCCTCTGTATTGTAACACTTTATGCCTCCGATGGATTATTCAGCTAAATTTCAACAAAAACACTAGTTGATGGGTACTTTACTTGTAATTTTTGATTATACAGGGGTGTTTGTGTAATTACGCCAACCCTCGGGGTACTTAGTGAAATGATCCCAAAAGAAAAGAAGAGGAAGAGAGAGAGAGAAAGAGATATCTATATATATGCAAATATATATATATATCTATATATATATATATATATTTGGAGAGAGAGAGAGAGAGAGAGAGAGAGGCAGAAAACGTTAGGTTTTGCAAAATCACGACCCTACCAGCGAAGCGCGATTGACAAAAAAAATAAAAACAAACTAAAATTCAAATTACCAAAATTGTCCCCTCTGTCACCGCAGGCGAGCGAGCAGCGACGACACCTGCGGAGAAAAAAAGGAAAAAAAAAAACAAAAAAACACATATCTGCTCGTCGCTCTGATCTTCAAAACCCAACTGGTAAATTCTCTCTCCGTTTCTCCTCGATCGGGTTCTCATAATTCGCAAATTTCGAATTTCTAGAACTCTCAGCTCACCGTGAATTGTGTGGTTTTGGTTCCGAATTTTTTGTGTAGATTTTTCATTTGAATTCGCAGTCGAGAGGGGGGCTGTGATGGATCTTTCGGTGTTTTCATTTGAATTTTGTGCTTATCTGAAGTTTAAGTTAGATCTGCAATGCCTAATTTCAGTAGAATATGCGGTGTTAATTTGAGGATGTAGTTTCGACGAATTGGATTTGAATATTGAGTGCTGGGTTTTTGCTATTGCTAGTTGATTAAGCGTTTTTGTTAGTATATATATATATATATATATATATTTTAATTGGCTGAAAAATGGTGTGAGAATGGATCGCTTAACAGTACTCAGGGGATAGGAAATTGCTTCGTAGGAATCACTATTTTGGGAAGTGTAGTTATCTGTGTTCTTAAGTTTGCTATATGGATCTTGTTGGTCGGTGTTGAACAGTTATGATGCAAGTCAAAATGAAAATGTAGTACCATTTTGCAGTAAGATGGCGAAGTAAAAGTTCATATCATCCCATTTCATGTTCTTTAACTGGCAATATCTTTACCTTATTATATCATGTGGAGTTATTCACTTGGGTTTTGTGTTTCTCCCGTAAATATGTTGTTTAATCTGTTGTATAGTTATGTTCATCAGAGGAAAATCATATCGAGTCAAGATATACTGATTTCCATATAATATGAAGCATATAAAATAACGTTGAGTCCAGTTTACTGATCTCTTGTACAATGTTGAAGGGCCAGACTGGGGACCTTCTTTGTGCGTGTCTTGTAGGCATAAGTTTATGAGAGTTTGTATCAAGATCACTATGAGTGGTCTAGATCAGCAAAACAATGTCAATGGATCGGTTGAGAAGTCCAATTGTTTGTTCAAGCCCTCTGGCACCAACTTAGCCTGTATGGTGAATTCAGAAATTGGTGCAGTTTTGGCCGTGATGAGGAGAAATGTGCGTTGGGGAGTTCATTATGCCACTGATGATAACCACATAGAGCATTCTCTCATTGTATCCTTCAAGAAACTCCGTAAAAAGATCTTCTCATGGCACAACCAGTGGCATAGCATTGATCCAGTTGAGTATCTCCAGCCATTTTTGGATGTCATTAAATCTGATGAAACTGGTGCACCAATAACTGGTGTCGCTTTATCATCTGTTTACAAAATTTTAAATCTAGAGATACTTGATTCAAGGACTGTGAATGTGAACAATGCTTTGCATCTGATTGTTGATGCTGTGACAAGCTGCCGTTTTGAGGTGACTGATCCTGCCTCAGAAGAAGTTGTACTAATGAAGATTCTTCAAGTGCTTTTAGCTTGCATGAAAAATGAAGCGTCTGTTAGTTTAACCAACCATCATGTATGTAGCATCGTGAATACTTGCTTTCGAATAGTTCATCAGGCAAGTTCTAAAAGTGAACTGCTGCAGAGGATATCTCGCCACACCATGCATGAACTTGTCAGGTGTATTTTTTTGCACCTTCCTGACGTGGATGATAAATCGCATAAATTGGCACTTGAAACCAGGTCTTCTCCGAACATAGAGGTAAAAAAGAGAGTTCTCATTTCACTTGACATCTTTAACCAGCATTACAATTGAATTGTGCCTCGGCAGCCATGATCTATGTCAAAACAAGCCCATGAACTGTAGACTGACAGTTGCTCGCAAATTAGAACTATTCTCTTCCACAGACAAAAAAGAAATCTTGAATAAAATAAATCTTCTATAGCATGCTAAGTTGTTTTGTTAAAAATGGTTATTTTAAGTTGTTTCACTCTTTGTTCCCATTTTTATGAAACTTCTTGCTCTAGTGCTTGGTAAAAAGGAGTAGTTTCAGTAGTTGTCTGTGGCCATTCTCATTTTCTATAATTACATTAGACATGGGTGAGGGTGATGAGAGAGTGATCGTGACCTCTCTCCACTTTCTTATTTTCTTAATCACTTGTGAAGCTTGTACTTTCCTTGCAGGATGATGTGGCAACACAAAATCACACTCTTGAGTTTAAGCAACATGTGAATGGTTATGCTTCTGCAGAATCAGAGACTGAAACAGATGCATTTATTGATGCGAAAGATAGTATCACTAGTCCTAATTCTTCAATGATGGATCCTTACGGGGTCCCATCGATGGTAGAAATACTCCATTTCTTATGCTCTCTCCTAAATGTGATGGAGAACATAGAAATTGACCCCAGATCTAATCCAATAGCATATGATGAAGATGTTCCTCTATTTGCTCTGGGTTTGATTAATTCTGCTGTAGAATTAGGTGGAGCTTCTTTGGGGAATCATCCTGAACTGCTCTCTCTGATACAGGAAGAAGTCTTTTACAACCTGATGCAGTTTGGTTTGTCAGTGAGCCCACTAATTCTTTCAACAGTCTGTAGCATCGTTCTCAATCTTTATCATCATCTACGTACTAAGTTAAAACTACAGCTTGAAGCTTTTATTTCCAATGTTTTGTTGAGGGTTGCACAAAGTAAGTATGGAGCTTCTTACCAGCAGCAGGAGGTTGCTATGGAGGCTCTAGTTGATTTCTGCAGGCAGCCTAAGTTTGTCACTGAAATGTATGCTAATTACGATTGTGACATATCCTGCTGTAATGTCTTTGAAGGCCTTGTCAACCTGTTATCAAAGAGTGCATTTCCAGTGAACAGCCCTTTATCTCCTATGAACATCCTTGCTCTGGATGGCCTTATTGCTTTGGTTCAGGATATGGCTGAAAGAGTAGGCCATGAATCATCAGCTTCAGGGGCATCTTCCCAAGAAACTGAGGAATGTAAGCCGTTCTGGACTCTAAGATGTCAGGACTATGGTGAACCTGTTGGCTGGGTTCCTTTTGTTCGTAATATGAAGCACCTAAAAAGGAAGTTGCTGGTTGGCAGTCGATCACTTTAACAGAGATCCTAAGAAGGGTCTGGAATTTCTTCAAGAATTACATTTGTTGCCTGACAAACAGGACCCAGGGAATGTAGCATGCTTCTTTAGGTATGCGACTGGCTTAGATAAAACTCTTATCGGGGATTTTCTAGGCAATCACGATGAGTTTTCTATAAGAGTGCTTCATGAGTTTGCCAGGACATTTTATTTTCGGGACATGCATTTGGACACTGCTTTGCGTGTTTTCTTAGAAACTTTTAGATTACCTGGAGAATCCCAGAAAATACAGAGAGTTCTTGAAGCATTTGCAGAAAGCTATTTTGAACAATCACCAACTATTTTGGTCAACAAAGATGCCGCTCTCCTCTTGTCCTATTCGTTAATAATGCTCAACACTGACCAACACAATGCTCAGGTCAAGAAGAAGATGAGTGAAGAAGATTTTATTCGAAACAATAGAAAGATCAATGGTGGAAATGACCTTCCTCGAGATTTCTTGTCTGAGCTTTATCACTCTATCTGTGAGAATGAAATCCGCATGGTCCCAGAGCAGGGATGCTGGTGTTGCGGTTCTGATGCGAAACAACTGGATTAGTCTAACGTACAAAGCAAAGCAAACATCTCCGTTTATTGTCTCTGATTCTGGAGCCCACCTTGACCATGATATGTTTACAATTTTATCCGGTCCTTCAATTGCTGCGTTATCTGTGGTTTTTGATCATGCGGAGCAGGAAGATGTTTTGCAGTCATGCATTGATGGATTTTTGGCCATTGCTAAACTTTCTGCCTCGTATAATCATACTGAAGTGTTGGATGACTTGATTGTATCTCTTTGCAAATTTACAACCTTGCTGCATCCATCTTTTAGCGAAAAATTCATTATTTATTTCGCAGATGATACAAAAGCTAAGATGGCAACCGGTAGCAGTGTTTACCATGGCAAACCGTTATGGTGATCATATTCGCTCAGGTTGGGGAAACATACTGGATTGCATCTTGAGTTTGCAGAGGGCAGGCCTTCTCCCTGCTCGCCTTGCCAGTGATGCTACTGATGACTTGGAGCCTTCTCCTGATCATGATCAAGTGAAAATAGCTGTTACTCAACCTCAAGTGCCTGCAACTATACCTTCTAAGAAATCATCTGGCATTATAGGCCGGTTTAGCCTGCTCTTATCTCTTGATGCAGAAGAACCTGAGCCACAGCCCTCAGAGGAACAGCTTGCTGCCCGTCAGCGTACTCTCCAGACAATACAAAATTGTCACATTGACAGCATTTTTGCTGAGAGTAAGTTTCTGCAGGCAGAATCTTTATCGCACCTTGTTCAAGCGTTAGTTGTGGCTGCAGGACGTCCCGTCAAAGGGAATAACTCTCTGAAAGGTGAAGGAACAGCTGTTTTTTGTCTGGAGTTGCTGATTGCTATCACTCTAAACAACAGGGACAGAATCATGCTTCTATGGCAAAATGTTTATGACCATATAGCCAATGTTGTTGAATCAACTGTAATACCTTGTAGACTTGTGGAGAAGGCTGTCTTTGGACTTCTCCGTGTATGCCAGCGATTGCTTCCGTACAAGGAAAACCTTACTGATGAGCTTCTCAAGTCTCTGCAACTAATATTGAAACTCGATGCTCGGGTAGCCGATGCTTATTGTGAACAAATCACACAGGAAGTGATGCATCTGGTAAAAGCAAATGCCATGCAAATAAGATCTCACATGGGTTGGCGGGTGATCATATCTTTACTTTCTATAACTGCTCGCCATCTGGAAGCTTCTGAAGCAGGATTCGAGACTCTATCTTACATCATGTCTGACGGGGCCCACCTATCCCCTGCAAATTATGTGCTTTGCTTGAACGCTGCCAGGCAGTTTCGCCGAGTCTCGTGTAGGTCACTGCCGACCGATCCATGAGATCTTTAGACCTGATGGCTGGTTCGGTTGTCTGTCTGGTTCGATGGTTTTCCCAGGACTAAGGAAGCTGCGGGTGAGGAGGCGGCTATAAAGATGTCTCAAGATATACTCGAAATGTGGATGAGGCTTGTGCAGGGACTGAGAAAAGTATGTTCAGATCAGAGAGAAGATGTTAGGAATCATGTTATTACGATGTTGCAAAGATGCTTGACAGGTTTGGACAGTATCCCCATACCAACTGTTTTGTGGATGCAATGTTTCGATCTAGTGATCTTCACATTGGTTGATGAGCTTCTTGAAATGGCTCAGCAACAATCTCCCAAGGACTACCGAAGTACAGAAGGATCGATTATCTTGTCAATCAAGCTCTTGTCGAAAGCATTTCTACAATCACTGCAAGATATCTCACAGTCGACATCGTTCTACCAACTGTGGTTGAGGTTTCTAGGTTGTCTCGAAAAATGCATGAAAGTGAAATTCAGGGGGAAACGGAGTGAGGAGATCCGCGAGTTAGTGCCCGAGCTTCTCAAGAACACGTTGCTAGTGATGAAAACCAGCGGTATTCTTGTACCGTGTGATCCCGTTGCGGGAGACAGCTTTTGGAAACTGACTTGGTCCCAGGTTGAAACCATAGCTCCATCTATGCAGTCAGAAGTTTTTACCAGTGAAGAGTTGGAGAAGTTGCAAGAAAATGCAAGATAGTAGATATATATATATATATATTATACATCCAAAGATGTATTTTATCAAATGGAGAAGAGTTCCAAAATCCCTGAGTTGGGAGAACTTGGAAGCTATTGGGTTCTTTGCACCATTGGGCATGTGAATGCTCTACATCTTTTTAACCATAGCCATGAAAGGATTGGCAACTTCTTGGGGAGAGTATTAATTTGATGGGCTCTCCCTAGGCCTTTTTTTTTCTCCCTATGTAGGATGGGAGGGGGAAAATCATTGAATTTTGTTGCAGCATATACATTATTATGTTGGTGAAAATATTGTGTGTCCTCTGTACAAAACACCAAGTTTTGAATGTAGAATTACAGTGAGATATAGGGTCCTTTGAGAAATCAGGAGTTGTCCAAAAGGTTTTTACTTGTTTAGGAAAATTTCATGCTACCCAGTTGGGTGCTCAACTGATGTTTTTAAACCGTTGCATTTGAATATAATGATGTCAGAAAGTATTAAAAAGTGATAATATGATATTGTTATACTCAATTCGACTGTTGAAAACACCGTTCAGGTGTTACTTAAGTGGGTAGCATTTCATAAGCTCTAATCGTTGATTTATATGTTATCCTAAAGTGAAATTTATCTAACACCAAGGTTTAGCCATCTTAATAGTTTTAATAAGTTACTCACCTTATTAGGCGTTTTTTTATAAGAACAAAAGAAAAAATTTCCACTAGTGGGTGTTTGAAGGACAATATTTAATTGAATTGGATTTTTCCATATGTTGCAATAGATTTGAGTAAGGTTAATGCTACTGGTATACTTTCTGATGATATTATATTTTTATCCTATGCTAGATAGAATCGGAATTTTTGGTCTATTTGTAAGTGCCAATACCTAAGAACACAACCTACGTCAAGACGGCCCTCTTTCCAAGCCTCTCGATTGTGGGCTTGTCAATGATATTTTGTTTTCTCTCATCAAATGGAGTCAAAGCTTTGGGTCTTTACTAGTTTAGAGCTTGTTTGGAAGAGTTTTTTTTAAAAAAAAAAAAAAAGAAAAAAGCACTTCTTTTTTTTTTTTAGCATGTTAGAGAGGAAAAAAAATTTGCATTTGAATGGACTTTTAAAAAAAAAAAAACCAAAAATTGCTTTTTATTTAGAAGTTACTCCAAAATAGTTTCAAATTAAAGTCCCTTTTAAAATACTTCTAATTGCTGTATTCAAACTCAAAACTGTTGAATTTGAAAAAAAATACCGTTCAAGAGGCACATTTTTTTAAGTCAATCCAAACGACCCTTAAAAACTTCTACCCATCTGTCATTCAGTGTTATGTCTTTGTATGAAAAAAATAAAAATCGAAAATGCATGTCTTTTAAATTATTCAAATAAAAAATATAAATTCTTAATAAAGATTGTAAATATTAAATAAATAAAATAATTAAAATTTGGCAAAAAAACAACTAAATAATTGAAAATCTCAACAAAAAAAAATGCTAAAGAAATAATCAACGTAAATGTTCAAATTAATTAGCTCTATTCTAATTGTTTTTATTCAAAACAATCACAGAATTATATTTGATTATCTTTTTAATTCCTTTTTTGAATTTTTTTTCTTTTTTTTTCCCCCCTCTTTTTCTTCTTTTCCTTCTCCTTTTCATTTTTGTTTTTTTCCTCGCTTTCATCCTAACCGGCACAGGGTCTCCTCCCCGGCCACCCCTCATCTTCACCTTCTCCTTCGCCCACCGCAACAACAACCAAGATCTATCCATAGTTGCCACCTCATATCATGATGCCGCCCAACACTAGCCAACCCTTTGAAACACCCACAATCGATGCCCCTCCCCTGCCAAGCCTACCGCGGCACCAACCCAAGCCAAAAAGGCATCGCCGTTGTTGCCGTCGCCACCCGACGAGACGCCAGATCTGGTCGTCTCTCCCTTACACTAGTAAAGCATTAAATGCATTATTCCTAACTCAATTACACTTCAAAAATGTTATTGGGCTCAGAGTCGAGTGGTCGGGATTCGAAAGTTGTATCAGGGAATGTCTTAAGTTCGAACCTTCTCTCGTCTTCTGCCCCTTACTCTTTCGAGTGAGTGTGTGTGTGTGTAGGTATGTTTTCCGATTGATATTTATAGAGTATTCCGAGATGATTGTATAAAAAAAAAATTATACTTTAAAAACATCAAATTTTGTATTTAAAAATCAGTTCAAAATATTAAAGAAACTGTCGTAGAAAATGGTAAGAATTAAGATAACATCCTATAACCATATAGCCATTTATTTGAGTTAATATTAAACACTATTTATGCTCAGTA